>JASANN010000352.1:560427-592774 GCA_031762395.1 Calameuta pygmaea | reverse complement strand
GAGAGAGAGAGAGAGAGAGAGAGAGAGAGAGAGAGAGAGAGAGAGAGAGAGAGAGGAGGCTTGAAGCTGGCGTAATCAGAACTTCTCGAAATCCTCGCCTGTGCCCGAAGGAACGACCAATTCCCTGTAACGGCCTTGAGATTCGCACGATGCCTAACTCCCCAGGATCCTCAGGACTTCTGTAGAGTAAAGAATTTTTCTGAAAAGTTTCCGCAAATTTTATATCAATATATGAGAGATACGCCTATAGATAGATGTTAGCTGTTCTTTGGATTGGCTGAGCTATTCCACAGGTAGAGGATACGAAATCTGAGATTGCTCCCAGACCTTTTCTATCCATAGAGGTGTATAGGGAGGACAGCCCGAAGACGGGGAAGCCTGGATGACACTGATTTAGACGCTATAAGTCAGCCCCGACACGTAATTACCCCCCTCTTACCACGGGAGCACGCTCGTACCTAACCCTCGTTCTCTACCCTTATACTTTCCCAGTGCCTTCTAGCCGCAGGCCTTCCAACCCCAGTGGGTCTGGCGGAGGGAAAATCGTGAAAAAAACCGAGCCAGAGATTCGCATTTCAAGAAGATATCTTTCTCATTTTTATTTACAGCATCTTCGGCTCGTTTTCATTCTAGCATCTTTTATGTGACATATCCTATACTTTCGTGACCGCCTATACTTGAGATACTCATATAGTCATCCTTTTCTCAGATATCCGGATGCTGTGGACAATATTATCACGTAGATCACGTTCCTACGTGAGAACGTATAGGAAGCGATTGTCGAGAGTCAATCGTCCTGACGATGGCTGAAAGTTCGCCGAGCGTAGCAGGTAACCCAAATCCTTGAAACTCAGTCGAATCGGGCTGGAGGTGGGCTAGGGAATAGGGGTTTGTTGGGCAGCTGGGCGACAAGGGAATCGAGGAAAGCGGAGGATGCCGGGAGGTATACAGAGAGGGTGAATCGCGAGGAGTGAGAGTGCCGAAGGGAGAGAGGGCTAAAGAGAGAGTGAGATGAGGAATGGCTGAGGGTGGAATTCAATTTCCATTCTAACCAGAGAGAAGACCCCCGACGTGCACCCTAGCAAGCTCAATACTACACTGTATCTTCTTTAGTACTGATAACCACTGATTTCAGTGGCTGCTGAATTCATTTGAACAAGATAACGAAAGCGAAGAAACCGTTTTAAACGATCTGCTTGATGTTGCGTATAGGCACTTCGCGTTATCCTAATTCCCATACATTTATCTGTCTGTCTCTCTTTATCTACCTCAACTATACCTTTCAGTCTTATACAGTAATATTTTTGATCCAGAGTGGAAATCATTTGAGTACAGAATAACAATATCCGGCAAAGATCGTCACAGGATCTCTATAGGGTGATTCAGACTGATTTGTGATACCGATAAGGGTATATAAAGTTTCTATAAAATTATATGTATCAGTGATACCACGATCTTGACACTTTTCCAGAATGGATGTTTCCCTGGAAGGTGGGTGAGCATAACTGCGGGATGATCGTACGTACCTCGCAGCTCTACAAGACCAAATTGAAAATTGTATAGGTGTAGGTATTGGGTAGCAATGGCAAGAGGAACCTTCGCAAAGTAAAGGCTTTGACCGCAGCTTCATATGTAAATATACCTTGTGGCCTCTCTGACTATCCTGGCCAACCCCTTGAACTCGCCCCACCGTCCTCCTTTCGTTCTAACCCCACACTCCTCCTATTACCCTCGGAGTCCATGTCATTTGAATGTGCGAGGATACCTCGTCGAATCCGACCAGTCTGCACCCTCTTCTGGCCTACATACACCATGTGGAACGATAGGGGTTGTGGATATCTCCCGTATGTGACACGCGGTACCACATTGGCTAAGGGTTCGGTTAAACCAGCTAGAAGTGCGACCACTTCGTGTCCGTGTGTTTGTCTAATTGCTTACTTTGAATAGAGAGCCGCCGGCTTATACTTTGGACTGTCGCGTGTCAGCATCGTCACGGGTTCCACTTTGCAAGGGTAAGAAATCGCTCTCTTGGAAACTTTATAGCTACCGGAATCACATGTGATGTATATAGTGTGCTAAAATTTGTGGCACAATCAACAAGGTACTGATTCTTCGTGATAGAAATTGATTCAAATTGCAGAATACAGTTTTTTCATAAGCTTTTTTTTTTTGAGGAAATTCATTTCTCTTTTTTTAATGTCACTTCAAATGATTTCATTAAAGACCATTATATTTATTTTTGATTTTCCATACGCTATCACGATTTACCGTGATCGTTATAGGTACAATGGTCGAATGTATTCTATGAGTCTTATTATCGTACTTACTATTATCAGTATTAATCATTAGTTTTGTATCGGTCGATTGACAAGACAAGATATAGTTCTCATAAATTCATGGACATGTTCCTGACGTCAGGGGTATTCATATGCTGCAAAGACTCAACGTCTTCGGACTTTAGTGTACGCGTACTGGTTTAAAATTCAAAGTTTTCTTTTTTTCAAAAAGAAAGCCTCGAGTGAAGATATTTTATGTTGCGATTTCGAGTTATTTGTTCGTCAAAAATTGGAAACCTTCGTGAATGTACCACGAATTTTTGACCACCCTGTATATACATACGTGTTTGTCCCTTGGATAATTATGGTACCTGCTACAGTCTGAATCACTATGAAGAAACTTATTCACTTGAAATATTAGACACTGTTATCATTGGCAATAAAATAAGGATAATTTAAAAATTTCACCAAACCGATGTAGTCCGGACCATGTCGAACGGTCACAGGACACCGATGCACTGAGGCTCGGCCAGTGAATACGAAATCAATAGCGACAGTCGGGAACGTCCTTTAACAATAACATAACGCATCAGTGAGATAGAAGAATGAGTATAGTGATGGTGGTTAAACTAGTGTTGGTGGATATAGCGAGAGAGGGGCCTGACATGGGACTAAGCATGACGGGAGCGGCCTTCCGGGTGAGACCGGATGTACGCCAAAGTCCATTACAATAACGTGGAATCATAGGGTTCTATATCCAGTACTCTTTACGGACTTGATAGTTCGACGTGTGTACGATCGATCCTCTTCACTTCCTGGGAAGGTCTGGCATGTACCAAACAGTGAACAAAAATAGTGTACCTCTCCTTATTGGTAGAATAATTCAGCGCAGTCTGAGCGGCCATACTATTTCGATCGTGGGACGATCAAAGAGGCCTGCTGATATCTTATCGCTACAATGGTGCTTTTTCCTCTAGAGATATAGGATTACCACTGGATGCTTGTGAGCGAAGGAGGTGAAAAATGTCGAGCGCGGAGGTTCTTGGGAGTACGGACAAGAGGGAGGAAGAAAAATAAGAGAAGTGAGAAGAAAAGGAGAGGAGAAGAAAAGCTTGGCCGGTAAACATGTTTCCTGGTATTAGGGGGGGGGGGGGGCTGCGCGCGTCATCCCGGTTTTCATCTATCCAGGACCAGGACTTTCGACCCGTAGGTGTTCCTGGTTGACGCTTAACTTGTTTACTACGTAAAACTACAGCATCTCTTAACAACTCAATCAAGAACACTAGAGAAAAATTACTCTTTCACGAGAGCACCGAACTCAGTTATTCAGGGACGTAACCGACTTCTAAGTTTACTCCTCACCAAGGATCCTGTATCAGGATTAACTTGCATCCTTTTCACACGAAGGATCACTGCTTATTTTTCCTGAACCATTTTTCTCATCGCTTCCGTGGCTCCAGCATGTATTAGGTTCAACGTGCAGGATACGCCTGAGACATCTGCTTACCTCGTCATATATATATATGATATGTATATATATATATACACATATATATAGGAGGAGGGAGAGGTACTGGTACCGCTTGAAAATTCGTTAAGATTTTTCAGCTTGGTAAGAACGAGCCAGGCACCCTGGAACGAAGGAACGTGAATGTGCCAGAGATGGAAAAAAAAAAAACAAAAAAAGTGCATGACAGAAATGTGTACGAAACTCGGCGGAGGCGAAAATTTATGGTAATGCGTCTGCCCAGTGACTATACCTACGTCATGTTGTACTTTTCATCTCTCCTCGTTTTCCTCGCATCGATTCTCTCGTCCACTGAGTAACTCTATCCCGCTTCGGTTCCTTCTCTTGAAAATCATATGGTCATCGCATAAACAATTATAACGAAATTGGTCTGATCCATTTTATTCGTTTTCTTTGTATACGCGTAAATAAGGCGCGGCTCGCGGCCTGTTGCTACTACCGTGTTAGAGGTTAAAGAAAAAAAAAAAAAGTATAATGGAGAGAGGGATACGCCATGCTAACAGAAGGACAATAGATTGAACGAATGAATGCTCGACAGGAAACACTTCCCATCTGATTTCAGAATGGGTGTGTGTCCTGTGTAACGAAGCGAATCGCCCGGCTATTATCATCTCAGTTCATTCAATGTACAAAACATGTATGGAATAGAATTACAGATTTAATAATAAAAATTGAAATTGTTATGAGAATCCATAAAAGACAATAATAAAGAATAACGTATTTACTTACTTTTAATTTTTTTTTGTTTTTCTTATATTTTGTAATTCAGTCTGCTATGATCTTGCAAGGATCAACACAGAGATGGTCAATCGCACATAAATATATTGGCACGATAATTAATCAGTCGACATTAACCAAATCCACAGGATGATTTGTCACTGTGAAATCTCATAATATTCTCATCGTTATCTCTTTGAATCGTCGCGACTATGCTTCAGATCTATAGGCCTCCCTGATTGATCCGCTTAATTAAAACAGTCGAGGACTGAAATCGCGATCAGTCCTTTCATGATATTCGTCAATGTAACGCATAAACCTGGATTATAATTTTTTAAATATTTTACACAGTTATAAAATGAGTATTACATAAAATTAATAATTCAGTAAGAAAGTACGGCTCTTATCGTCTCCGCTACAGGTTGGTACCTACATTTTAATAATATACTAAATACTATAATAATACCAGGGACGGACTGTTGTTTAATCATAGAATCGAGAATCTGCGTAAAATAAAATACTGAATGAAAATTGATACTAATCAGGTGTTCGATATTAATAGTACAGCGATACGATTTAGCAGTATAATTGATCGCGACAGAGATTGCAAGAGTTAGATCTATAAAAGCCGATCCATCTAGAGCAGGTGAGATTTACGTTCAAGACGTCGGTAACTCCTCAAATCTGAACTTCACGTGCGGCTCGCAGGAGGCTGTGTGATATAAAAAGTAAATAAAAATAAAAAAACATGAAGAATACGCGATAAAGGACAAGAATACAATTAAAAACATAAGACGATGAAGAATAGCAATTCCCCGCAATCAGAGCCAGCACCGGACTACGGCGCGGTGAATCACAGGTAATCCAAAAGATTAATATCTCTTATCAGAATGAAAAAACAAGTTTCATATTTTACCATAAACTGCGATCAGATTTCGAGTTAGTCTCAGCGAGGATTTCCCAGCGGATTTGAACCCCGCATCGGGTGAACCAAAATTGGTCAAAATGGAGTTCAAACCTCATAAGGAGACACTTGGGGCTCATTCGGAGTACCGGAAGGACACAGAGTGGATGTCCGGTGACTCGGGGACGGACAAGGTCCAGGGCGTGGATAATCCTGGATATAGCTTGGAAGAATATGACGTTTTCGACGAGAACATCGTGAAGCATCGTCACGCAGTGGTACGTTTTTCTTTTCCTGTTCCCAAAGGGCGTGAAGGCGTATTCAATTCTTATGCTGAGGCCTCTACAAATATTTGATTCTTTTTTATTATCTTCCTCTTTCTTTCGACGGTTAAAAGAACGGAGAAAACAAGGAATTCAAAGTTCAAAGGCCGCGGTCGCTGAATGGAATCCCAACGTCATCAAGAGTCTACAAAAGACCGGTCAGCCTGCAACTGGATAATGCAAGCAACAAGGGCGTAGCTTACGGAGTAAGTTCTGCGATTAACGAGGTGAGTGTACTGAGAATTTTTCAAGGAAGCATTATCTCGCGTTCGCTGAAGTAAATTAAAAAATCGTAATGTGACGAAATATCGATTTTGTTCAATGATACTAATACATAATTACGTAGAATTCTGAATACGCGGGACCATTGATATTAAGACGCGGCGGATTAAATATCGATTTACACGCCGCCTTGGTTTAATCCCGACGATGTAAAGATTGATCGATCAGCTTGGTAGCTTAAAAATGAATTCTCTTCCGAAAGCTAAAGACTCATGTTGTCGGATAACAGAAGAGATTCAATATATATATATATTTTTTCTCGTCATGAGGGCATCTGTCCTCGTACGATTGCAGGAAGTATCGTTCGTAAGGGACGTACACGACGCATCTCCACCAATCGATAATAAAGTTAATCTGTGTACGATTGAGAGTTGGACAACCTTATCGTTTCTATATCTTGCTAATAAATCACGAAACGATTCGTCAAAGTCGCCGGAAACTGTAGATTTTGTTTCCTCTGTACTATAGATTCTGTGTTATGTATGTTATATATAATATATAATAATAACAAAAACAATAATAATAATAGCGTCTTTATTGTCAAGACGTTACAGAGAAAGGGCGAGAATCAAGTACACTAGTGACTGCCTTGAATTTGGACACCTATGTAACATACATCTACCTGTAGAATCGTTAGCCTAGTATAACGTGGCAGGCTAGAACGTTGAGAAAAGGGAAAGTTTTAAGAGACTCTAACGGGGAGACTCACAGTTCAGTTAACCAGTGAACGTTTCTGATTACGTTCTCGGGATCAGTATTTCTGCGAATTTCACTCCTCGATGTGCCACCAGAAATCGCAAGTGTCTCGACATTCACGAGAGATCGATACGCGTAGTAGACGTAGTGCAAAGTTAAAAAGTGAGCTCGACTTCCTTCCTAAAATCTCTAAAATACGGATTTAAAGTGGATCTTGCGGATGCTAAGATAGATAAAAATTGGGACGTTACAAAAAACGTCGAGCGCGCCAATTGGGCAAATCGTCGATGGATCACGGTAAGTTCATAAAAATCTCGTAACATTGCCTTTCCTCGTACTTTCTTTCATCTCGTCAAAAAAGAGCTATAATAGCCATAGGAGAGTAAAGCCAAGATATATGACACGCTCAGATTCTCTCATGGGCCCTTCTACATTTTCATGGCTTTGGGGGAAGCGCGAGCATCGCGCCTCTGGTGGATGCTGATCGATTCGCAGCGGCATCTTATAAATAATGCATAGATACGAGAGAAGAGAGTTCAGGAGGCTTTTCTTGCGGTCCAGGAGAATCGACTAGGCTCCTTCCATATATGGGTTGGCGTCCCGAGACCCTGTCTCGACCCCACCAGCTCTTTTCCAACCCGTTCCGACCCCTCCAGCCCACTGCACGTTATTGCCCCGCGGTGTGAATCATCCCTACTAAGTGCGCTTCGGCAGGGTAGCTTCCAAGCAGGGCCCAAAGGCACTTGCTAAATTGAAGTAATTAAAAGTGAAGCGTTCGCCCGTAATGTTAGGTGTCGCGAGGAAGGAGCGTGCGCCTTGTTAAATTTCTCGCTTCAGAGAATCGTTGCAAGTGGAGCGCAACGGATAGCCAATGGCCACTCGGGCTCATAGTCAGCTATATATATATATACATATATTGTATACGGCCTAGGACGCTTCGACACTTTCTCTCCTTTTTTTTTTCTTTCTCCATCGCTGTGCCCTCTTTTTTCCTTTTTTGCTATTTTCCTCCGTCCTCGGTACTCCTTCTGAACTGTCATCCACGGCGGGACACGGTTCGTGTGTATGGAGCCCACGAAAATGAAGCGCAGGTTAAGTGGACGTCTCGTGGGAAATCCTTTGGTAGCTGCGCTCGAAAGGAGAGAGTAAATGAAAAGAAGAAATTTTGCAGAAAGATAATGACGGTGGGGATGCGCCGGAGGAGGAGAAACGTAAAGGGAACGCGGAAAACATTGAAAGTTCAATTCCGTCGCGGCGACGATTCCTCGGTTAATTAGAGTACTCGATCGTTATTCAATGCCTATACAGATGCTTCTTGTACGTAAATTAATTGGGGGACGTTCTCGTGAGTTTCGGCATCACTCGAGTATGAAAGTAAACGGGTCTACCAGCCGTTACGTTTATTCGGAATTGCACGATCTATTCAATATTTTTATATCGCGTGTATCGATTCGTCGACGCAACACGCAATTGCGAATTCGTATATTTTTCTTTCTTCTTTCAACCAATTCCATCTCCTGCTCCTACCGGCGGATATCTTATTGTTAGTCGGAGCTAACCTGCAAGCGGACGAGAATTCTTGCAACAATCCGAGAGTTGATTCGTCGCGCGGTCTATCTTGGCTCTCTCGAAAATTATGCAAGATTAATGCAAGATCCGTTGCGATATCTTCGCCGGCTTATCCCTTGGATATTTTGAAGCGTCGTCTAGAGATGTTCCCCGTTCTAGTTTCTGACGACACTTCGAACTTTCCAAGTTTGCGCGGAGAGAGCTAATTAATCAGGAGCCCACGATCTGGAATATGTTTTACACCGTTACGTACGTACTGGTATAATAATGGTGTAGAGTTTAATATTATTGTTATTTTCATACCAGTTTGCGAGAAATTCATCAATATTCCACTAATTATCATTCTTTAACTCGTTTTATACATCCGCTACGTCTGATGCTCGATTTATTCTAATTCATCATTGCGCATGCGCCTTTCGCCAAATTGTCCGACTCGGGTGCGACAGCTCGAAACTAATTGTCGACGTTACGCAAAAGGCGTAGAGAACAAAAAAAATATGAATATCTATATAACGAGAAAAAAAAGTACCGTAGAGGAGGATTGCGTAAAAGCCTATTAGCCGTGGCTAAACTAGCAGTGAATCCATTGTCGAGCATGTAATGGAAACAAGTGCGGCTGATTACTTTTGAAAGTCCTAAGTAATGTATAGTCGAAGCCAATTTTTTGGAATTCCACGAAGAAAGTGAGAGTCTCGTACCTGGAGGAAACGTATTGCGAAAGGCGTTGATCTTCACGGGCGACAAGCTTCAATTGATTTCGTTCAGATGGGGCCACATGCAACGACCGTTATCAATCTGTATAAAGACTTTTTTTCTTTGATATTTACAGGGAAATAATAATGGAAATATGGTACTGCAACTGGTGCTACCTCAGGCTGTCCTACGTGGCATATCGAGAGAGTCGCAGGAGTCCATTCCAAATTTAACTAACCTACAAAATGTCTCGGATGTACCATCAAGCGAATATTACACGTATGGTAAGTGACTGAGAACCGATCGAACACTGTTTTGTTACACGATATATAGGAAAGTTAACGAGCAAACGAAATTTTTTGATTGCAGCACCAAGTGTAATAAGTTACGCGACCGATACGAAAACGCCAAGAAACGTTGAGAGTCACGTAGTAAACAAGAGCAACGGTCTGAACAATGGTGTCAAAAGGGGATTCAGTACTTCGGCAAGCATACGCAGCGAAGCTGCAAGCTCCCATGGACATATCCCACCACCGACCTCGGGCGAAAAGAAAAAAAATATGTTCAGGTGAGCGTCAGGTGTTATCTTCAGGAACAAGACGTTTGACAAGGTGCGACGGTGGCGCCATCATCTCTTTTTTCATTCGTGACGAAGGTCTCCCGTATCGTATCCCGGAGCAACCGGAACGCTATTCTAGGCTCTGAGAAAAAAAAATCCGATGTTTCTAGCCGTTGGGAAATGAAAACGTGGGATCGAGGATGGCCGGGAGAGGAACTTCGCGGTGCGCGAAACGAAGGAATATTGCAAATGAGGCAATCACGTTTTTGTCGGATCTCGATGGCAGATCTGACAACAGCCTTTCGAGACTTTCGCGTCTGTCGTAACCAGAGACAGGCGTGACCGAGCTATTTACTGACTTCCCAATATTTTGCTCAAATCTCCTTTACGATGTATCCAAAGTCTGGCTATACATTTGCACACCGCATTACACTTCGGTCGAACAGATGTTTCCCCTTTGTTCTCCTTTACTCGGCGTAACCGGCGAACTCGTTGCGATACGTTTTTACGATGCTGATAATTGATTTCTTCTTTTTTTCCAGATCTTTTATCTCTATCATCATATCTTGCATTTATGCTGTATTCTTAGTTACTCTTGGTATGGTTATCTATGTGGCTGATATTCTCACGGTGAACTCCTCTTTGGCTGCTGTAAGATTCATAAATGATATATACGTATGATTATGGGTGATCCAGTAATTTTATTTTCGTTAATGTAAATAATTTTATTCTTCTTATAGACTTTTAATCTGTATCTGGTACTCGTTGGATTCGTTTACCTGGGATATCTGTTTTTTGATATTCGAAGTTATGTTAATAAGGCGAAAAAACATTTCAAGGCCACGACAAATTACGATAAGGAGGATGAAACTTCCTCTGTTAATCTGAACGTGAATATTGTATCAGCGCTTAATCATGGATTTTGCTTTGCCGTTGGTAGACACGCTGGAAGTTTTTATTTGAAAGTTGGAGCAGCTGTCTTTTGCTTTGGACACTTAACACACAGTGGACTTTTATTGGTATACGAGGTGAACGAATAATCCTAGCATTATTCAATTTTTTTACTAAAATCTTCAAATTTATAATTTCATTGATACGTTATCCTTTCATTGACTTTATTGTCTTTTATCTTAGATCTTTTTCTTCACATCCGAAGAATTACACGAATGCTTCAGTCTGGTGGCACTCATCTTTGACGTAGTTTATCCGATTTACTCCTTCTTTCAATTATTCTTTATCTTCAAATACGCCAATGTGAGTTTCCAAATGTTTGATCATTTTTCACAAAGAAAATTTATCATACAATTTTCACAGGTTATCATTAATCATTGTAAGGAGATATCGAGGATATTGGTGATGCATATAATTGGATCCAGTATTTG
The DNA here is from genome assembly GCA_031762395.1 of Calameuta pygmaea. Lineage (NCBI taxonomy): Eukaryota > Metazoa > Arthropoda > Insecta > Hymenoptera > Cephidae > Calameuta > Calameuta pygmaea. Next base: position 581,845 of record JASANN010000352.1, on the reverse strand, counting down.
TTTTTGGGTTTGGGCAATAGTTCGTGAAAGTACTGATTCCTTATCGCGACATGCAAATGCTGCAGATCAGGTGCACTACTTAGTATATGGTATATAACGAATGTCAGTATCAGACAATAAAAATTTTCTCTAATATTTTTTTTCCTCAACAGACACCCGAGGATGATACCGCAGAGGTGGCAGCGCTTATTTCTTCGGACGGTAGTGCATCCGTGGCTCTACCTTTGACCTCTTATCAAGAAAGAGGTGCCAGAGATTTATTAGTATTCCTAAACGGAAGTTTCATCAATACCGAGTGTCAACACGTCGAATTGAATGTTATATACGAAAGATTTTCACCATACTTGTACCCTTTTACCATAGAGTATAGCATTCTCATTGGTAAGCCGATTCAAAATAATAGATATGAATAATTCAAAAGACCAATTAGCAAAAGATAATTTATCGTATGGATTTTGGGTATGCTGATGGTATTACTGTTACAGTGGGAATTTTGTACATAATCTGGAATAACATTGGCGATTGTAAGAGAGGTGGCGGAAGCAGCGTTGAGGGTTTACCCTGTCCACCTCTGGTAGGACCGGAAGCCGGAAGTAACATTATTTTACATGCGGATTGCACTCACACCAACCGTGGACTTTTTGGTGGTATATTAGTCCTTGTCGCCTCGATCGTCTCAATAATTCTTTTCTTCATTGCCGTGGCTGATCCGTGAGTTTATTTATTTATAATCAGACATACTCGTAACTGGCTGATTGATTCTTTCGGAATATTTTAGGCAGTATATTGCGATTGGTATCTGGGCCAATCAAATAACCGAAGCCGTTCTACTAACAGTGATGACTCTCTCATCAATATTGGCCTATAGGAAAATAATCAGATTAGATATTAATCATCATCCTATTTCACTGCTGGATGATATTCTGTTATTTATAGCTATTCCGGCATTCTTTTTATACGCCATCTTTAGCATTGTCCCAGCAGCCCAAAAGAATGATGGGTTAAAGATCTTCTTAATTATTCTGGGGGTATAGTATTTATTGTATTCATTGTCAAATATTATGTTCTAAGTAATAAGACTGAAGAGCATTTATGTAAAATTGTTTCAGCTGACGCAAGTACTGATCCAAACCCCCCTGATCATCGACGGACTTAGACGGTGCTCGAACGCAAAGAAATACCGAATTGAAAAGCCCGGCCGCGAACTCATCACTTTCCTAGTAATCTGCAACGTGGCACTTTGGATAATTGAAACCTTCGAAATCAAATCAACCGGCAAGCAAGACGATAGATACGAATTCTACGGGAAGGTCCTTTGGACAATTCTAAAGCACATGACTGTACCATTGACAATGTTCTACAGATTTCACAGTTCCGTATGTCTGGTAGATATTTGGAAAAGTGCTTATGAACCCGTTGAGCTTAATCACTGACGACAAAAATACTGAAAAAGCTTCAAATTTATCGAAAAAAACAAAATTATTGATTAGTATCGTAATTGTTGACTAGTTTTAAGATTTAAGAAATATTTTATTATTGCAAATGAATGTTATGTTATAAATTGATTGTTTGAGCGAATCACTGTATCCAATTGTATATATACCCATGTAGTGCAAAGTACACTGACCAATTTCGTAAGCACTCTTGACACCCTTTACACTCTTGACGTTCGATTCATTGACTTGACACGGTTCCAAATAAGTCTTCAGGTTTTGCAGAGCTGGTCCGACCTGCAGCCCAGACCTAGACTAGTTACAAATTCGTACTCGATAGGGGGTGACTCAGGGCGAGTCCACCCGAGTCTGCAGAGAGGCTTTGGGGGTTAACCATCAGCCGCGTACATGGAACGGGCGTTTGGTGTGTCATTAACGTGTGTTGCATAACGGCACAACGTTGGACCAGGAACTGATAGAGGAGAGTTGAGTACACATACTCTCTACGGCCATTTCATCCCCTAGGTTACCTGGATATTTCATTCTGTAGATTTTGCTGCGAGATACGTGTCTTCATAATGGATTTGACGACACAGATTAATCAATGACTTTTCTCATTGTTAATCGTAAGAATTTTCAGTATCGATGTCTACGACTTTCAGACTCTTTATTTGGTCCAGATTCAATTCCATTTGCGCGAACCCATGTTCTTGGGACTGTCTTGTTTCCGGTGGGAAGGTCGATGAGGCACTTTTCAAAATTTTTGGAAGGGTTGTCTGAAATTCGAAATTTATATAATAAATTGCTGTATTAAAATTTGAAAAATTTAACATTCAGTATTTTTGATTCTTTACATTATGACGGTTCTTCATCCAATGTGCGAAACCTTTCACGCTGTCCAGGTGAGTAATTCCTTTCCAGACTGCTGACATTGTTTCCAAGTCTTTTGGTACGTTTTCGCATTGCAGCCATTTAGCTTCGACCTGATTTTTTGGTGGGATAATCTTTAATTCTTTAGGCAGAGCCGTACCGAAGCCTATGGTCTTCTTTGACTTTCTTTCAGCTTTTGCATCCCTGATCAAGTGCTTTCTGGTCAATACAAGCTCACCAGCGTCTGGAGTATTTCTGGTAATAGCTACTGCTGTCGGTACCATTGGCATTTCTTCGATCATTACCTACAAAATAATGTATTCAAGGCAATGGTCTTTTACTAATTTTTGCCTGTCGTTCAGAATAAAAATATCACACCTGCACGGTCCTACAAGCATCTGCCATAAAGTCGATCTGAAACATGTCTTTCAGGACGTCCTCGTCTATTCCTTCGTTGCTCCCACCGAGTCCTCGTAGCCATTGACAAAAATCCTCGCAAATTTTATTCGTTATCTTTGTGGCACGCATGTTTAGCGTCGCTTCCGGATCATAACCTTTCAAGTCGATTTCCTTTAGTGGTCTCCATGTGACGGCCTGTTGCAATGAAGATTGTGAATACATTGGATACTTTTTTTGCATTTAAGTATACTAACAATAATAAATTAATAATACCTTGCGTCTTGATCTTCTCAAAAATAGAGCATAGGGATTTAATTGTTGGTAATCGGCTTTTTCACTACTATCAGATAGATCAGATCGTCGTGATGATGGTGGGTGGACCTTGAATAGACTCAGAGTAGATAATATTATCTAAATTGGAATTGGTGTTAAGATTACTTTTGAAATACGTACAATCAGGTCGAATGAAAATTCGCTAGATTTGCGGCGCATGATGTGAACTTTCGAAGGTTTGCTTCTTCGGGATTCTTTCCTTTTCTTCGTTGACTTTTTGTGATAATCTTTCTCCAAACCCAAAATTGGTGCTATGAGGTTGTAGGATTTTGGGGGTAGGTTTCGTTTGAGTTGACGGGAATCGCAGAGGAGGGGCTGTTTTGATGAGAATTCTAGGTTAGAGGGAAATTTGTCAGGATGTAGATACTGTTTTGATTCGACTAAAAGCTTAAGTAAATTTGTCGCTATTATATTAGATTTTTCAATTTTCTTACTGATCGACCATTTTTTATCATCCGCTATTTTTTCCAAGTACTCAGTAGTTAGAATTTTTAGTATCTCTAATGCAGTAGCGTTATCGCTTATGGATTTTTCTAAACGCTTTATTAAATCGTCACTTAATATGCGAGACAATTTTTCGTTCGCGGGTATTTTGAACTTTGATTTACCTTCCGATAAAATCTGTGAATCGTTACAAGACATTTCTGAGTCTGACTCTTTCTCTGATTTCGTCGAATTTAATTGCAAGTTCATTGTGGATTGACTTTGCATCAATTTATGACTTTTAATATCATCCATAGATTTGTATAATCGTGTATTGTCTAACGATCTCAATTTTGATATAGCTCCACACACTGAGTTCATTTTCATAAGTATTTTGCTTTTTTCTAAAAAACTCTTATCCCTCGTCTCTGCTTCGTCCTCGACCGCATCCATCGTTCCGGATTCTGTGACTTCGTTATTAGTATGCATCGTTTCTAATGATTTTGTACCTTTTGGAAAATTTTCCAAATTTTCTATTGACCTTCTCATTGATACTATCGACTCCTCTTCTTCGGAGCTATCGATGATCTTGCTAGGATCTTTCATAGGGATGTTGCGTTTTGTTTTCTGTTTTGTATCAACACTATCGTCCGTACTGTCCTCAAGATCACTTCCATCAGCTGCTTTCGCAGCGGACGCACTTCTGGAATGCATAGACATTGGTTTTTTAAATTTAAGCGCTTTGAGTGGTTCCAGGCTGGGTCTCAGATTAAGAGGAGCGTGACAAGGCACGAAGTACTTATAGGATGACAATTTTTGATCCGTTGGAATTTGCGTGTCATCGGACTCTGAACTTTGACCATTGATGGAAGATGCTTTAGAATGTTCAGAAGATACTGATAAGGAGTTAGACGTTGGTTTTGAAATCTGCGAAGCCTGAGGGGACACAGATTGGCTGACTGTTTGATGAAAGTGATTTTCCAACATTCTCAAAGAAGATTTCGTTACTTCCGTCATGCATCGCGACGGAACCGACTGGACTGGTGACGACAAATGGGAAGCATCGATAACCTTTGACTGATCAAACGATTTGCCTTCCTCACATTCTGACTCCAATTTGCTTATGGTATCGAAATCAGGTAGACTTATCGAGCTGGATTCACTTTCGGATATTTCGAATTTTGGCTTTTCCAAAATTGATTTTAAAGTCGTCACGGGTAATTCCTCTTTGACTTTTATCGGCTCCTCGAAAGTCTTATATAGACATGCTAAACATCTATTCTTATTTTTTCTAGGAAACATACGAATTTCGGGAATCTTTTTAAGAATTTTTGAAAAGTCATTCACTAAAATAGGTTCCTCAAATTTTGTACTTGGGCCAGACGTAGTCCTTGTTGTCGTTGGAATTGTAACAGACTCGGTCCTCTCTAAAACTTTTGAGTGTGAAACTAAAAAAACGTCACCCAAATGCGTGGAAGCTTTTTCTCGCAATTTTGAGCGAACAGTTTCAAAATTCAAAGAACTATCGCTTAGACGTTTGTTGTGGCAAATACTTAGATTTCTCGATTCTGACATATCTGAGCTCGAACTCGAACGAGTGCTGCTCGACGTAGACTTTTCTAAAGAGTCATGAGTCTTTGGGGTGAAATCCAAATTTTTATTCGGAGTCAAAAATTTCAAAGCCCTATAAGCATACTTCACGGAATGCTTAAGAGAATACCTTTTCTTCGATTCTATACTATCTGGTAACTTATTACTTTCACCTTTCACAGTTTTGGTTTCGGATTTAACTTTCGGTCTTTTAAATTCATTCGAAGTGGCTGTTATCGAAGGCGCTTGTGACGAAAATCCGCTGTTGTCTTCATTGTCTAGGCTGTCTGTAACTAGGCTGCTAAAACTTGGATATGAACTTAGGGTACTGAATTTTGGGACCTTCAGAAAGTTCTGACTTCGTTTCGTAGTCCTCTCGTATCCTCTTTGAAGATCTTTGGTGGGGGACTCTTCGACTTCCTTATCTACGCTATCGTCCAAGGATAATTTATTGAAGCTCGGATAAGAGCTTGCGCCACTCAATTTCGGCACATTTAAAAAGTCTTTGCCTTTTTCAGGTCTGTTTTTCGGTTTATTTAACCTCGCAGCATCTTTCGTATATATTGAAGCATTCGTGATTTTTGGAAACTCCATTGACTTTTTATTTTCATTTGAGCACTTGTAAACTTCGTCCAGACTCTCGATAGACACTGCTCTGTTAAAGCTCGGATATAAGCTCACAGTTCCCAGTTTTGGAACTTTGAGTTCTTTGACTTCCTGGAGTCCTGAGAAACTTTCGAGTCTCTCCTCGATTTTTCTCACTCCCGTGGAATTTAGCATTGTGCTCGGTTCAAGATTTATTTCCCTCTCCATATCTTCGAGTTTCGGTATTCTGAGAACGGTATTCAGATTTCTCTCGATCACTTGAATTTTCGATAAATTTTGAGTTCCTACAGTTCTTGGTCTTTTATGAATTTTTTCATTCTTATCATCAGACTCTGTGGCCACGTAGCGAGAACATGATTTCTTTGCCTTCGCTTTTGACAAATTTATCTCTTCGTTTTGTAACTGCGAACTCTTGATCTTTGACGACGTCACTTTACGATTTGGTAAAACATTTTTTAAATTGTCATCAAATATTTTTATCGGCGGTTCATTTTTGTGATAAGGGCATGTTTTTGTTGAGTACACTTTACTGTTTACTAAGAAGTCTGTTATCAGATTAGAAATTTGAGACGTTTTAGGATCAGATTTTGATAAGGAATTGATTTTGTCATTTTCTACACTATCAATTTGACCGTGAATCATTTCATTATCGTTCTCAAAATTTGTTACATCGAATTGTTTCCCATTATCGTATAAGGAGATAGTGTGCGAAGGAGAAGGTGGTGAAATTTTAACAATAGGATCAATAGAGTCTTTAAATTCTACAGAATTATCAATACGACTGGGACTTATTTTAGAATGGTTAATTGGGAATTGGATAAACGGTTGTCTTACTTTTTTTAATTTTTCTTCAGATTCCCGGCAGACCTTGTCCCAATATGATTTCGATCGAGGAACAGGTAATTCCCATCTACAAGTTTAAAAACTCATATGAATTATTCACAGTGCATACGAATACCTATTACGTACTTATTCGTGGGCACAGAACGATAACGATTTTGATTTCGACATTGGCCAGTTGGTTTCCATTTCGAAGAATCGCACATTTTGAAACGACAATTTTTACACAAAATTTCACAAATCACATACAAGACTGACTACATCTCTACAAAAAAAATTAACCCCCAAATTCACGAGGTTGATGTTTCTTCACTGTGAAGTCGTGATGTTACCCAGTAAAATTTTGTCAGTGAATATCGATCAAACAAAAAGTTATCTTTTGAATCGAGGACCGTGTTTGTTTCCGAAGATGGCAGTAATTCATGATTTAAAAAACTGTTATCTTTTATCGGTACTTTACTGATAACTTGGACGATAGGTAACTTCGTATATTCAGACCAACTTTTATCATGTACAGAAAATTAATTTTGTAAGGGATGGTAATTCTCAATTTACCCTGAACACTACGTATTGATTTCTATGAAGCCGCCGATCTACATTACCGACGATAACTGAGGGTAAATTCATCCCTTGAAAACATTCCTACTTTATCTTAAGGGTTGCATGCAACCCTCGAGTTTCTGTTATTTTCAGAGTGGTGGCAGTTCTGCAGCCTTATTTAAAATCTTATAAATCTCGATAAACGCTGTTATCAGTATCTTATTTCAAAAACAGATACTAGATTTTCTTGACGATTGCCACTATTTCCCCAGCCTGATAGTTTATTTTTAAAAGGTCATATTCTTATGCTGAAAAAAAAGCCTGGACAAAAATATTTTGTGAACTTCAAATATAAATGTACTGTACAAGGTAAAAAGACTCTACATACAGCAATAATAACCACATCCTGCAACGGAGTTCATGCATTACCTACTGTAAAAACATTTCCAGACAATGATAATTTCATTATAACTATTTATAACGAGCCGGAGAATTATTCGTTGGATGCGCCGAGAGTATGAGAATCGCTGAAGCCGTTGGCGCAGTGTAGTCGCCATCTTACTTCCGGCATCTCAGCTGCCGCCATTTCCGGTCGCCAGGCGCGACACAATCTCGCAGATGCAGCCTAGACGGGTTACGTTAAAAGTGCGACAATGAGATGAAAATAATTACGTATTCGAGAGAATAGGCTCTCTCAATTCAATTAATTTTATTACAATTCCACCGGTAAAGTGACGATCTCGTGCAAAATTTTTTTTTACCAAATGCCGCCGGCGTCCCTTGGTGACCTGTCCTATAGGCCTTTTGTACAGTTTAATGATGCCCAAACGAGAAGTAGCCAGGAAACGGAAGTAACGTTGGATCCGTGAGTAGAATCGGTACTTTGGCAACTTTCTTATTCATAGGTGAAACCTGATCAAAGATTGGGAGGATAGCAAATTTACGTGAATTCCCTGCGGTAATTTTCGTTAACTATTCTCGAATGGTTAGTTCTCTCGTGTTGATAGATTATGAAAGATATATTACTAACTTCAAATATTCCTGTATCGCAAATTGACACCCATTGACATTTACCGTACAATTTTAATTTCCAATAATGTTTAATTGAAAGCTATAAAAATTTTGATTCTAGAATGATAAATCATAAGCATTATCTCTTATCAGAATTTTAAATTAAACATTTCTGTAGTTTGATTACTGCTCTTTAGCTGGATTCTATATACAGATCATCATGATACTCGCTACCAAAATACAATAATTTGGTACAAGTTTGATATGAGTAATTTGTGACGTCACGTCGTAGAGTTTGGCAATTCTCTAAAAAGCATTTCCTACCTGCAACGGTTCTACGGAATGTATTATGTTAGGGTAGCAGACTTAAGGGCTGTGGACAAGGGTGAGTACGGATGCATGAAGCTGAACCAATGTGTGCGAGATACAAACACTGTCAGGAGTCTGTTGGTATATTTGAGAAGAGAATGTCTAAGTAGTGTTGCATTTCTCATTGACTCCCTCATACTAAGGGTTGAACAAATAAATCACAACAGTGAAGTAAAATATCAAACTAATCACAATATCAGCAGCAATGAATTCGTACGATCGAGAATAAATTGTTTCGAAGAAATTTCTTTTGAAAATTTTAAATTCAACCCCATTTTGCGGTGCTGCCAAGGTGTCAGACTGGAATGCGGGATTACGTAAGCTCAGGGTTAACGTGAGCTTGAAGTGGCTTTAATTTCACACCGTCGGACATATTAAAGATACTAACTCAGGGCAAAGCAGTAAACGTGTGCTTTAACTGGTAAGCTTAATTCTGAAAATGAGAGAAAGCTGTCTTCTTGTAAGGCTTTATGAGAATTTAGCTGAAAGGTTTTGCTATGCATAATCGCCTTTGATTTTGCAATTAAAAATTGAAAAGAATTTTCTTCTCAATCTCGCCGTACCTTTACTTACTACTATTAACCTTTTTCAAGTTTGTTTTTCTTTTTTTTTTTTTTAAGGGATGTCTCGATGGACATCGGACGTAGGACCTAAATCTTATCCCTTCAATGTTTTCGTTGCCTCTGCCTAAGGACACCAAAGGGACTGTATAAGGTATAAAGGTGAGGTTAGGTTCTTCTTGCCACTTCTACGCTACAGACATTAGATACTGAAGTTTTTAAGTAGACGAAACTAATGGTTATTCTCCTCACACCGAGTAATTAGAACTTTTCCAGGTTAATGCTAAACTGATTGGGGAGAGAGCGGCTGTACAGAAGGGCTGTAGGGCGGGCAGAGTGAATTTTGGAAGGAGTCGTAGAAACGCCGTGGAAACGTCGAGGAAACGAGATTAGGCGTCTAACTTTGTTTGCTGCGGCCAATCAGCAAATCCAAGAATTTCAAGTCGACAAGATTCTCGGATTAAGGCAGTCTCAACTGTATTTCTACCCTGCCGTGACACAATTCGCATTAGTGTCTCCACGTTCGTAGTTCCATGGTACAGACGGGATTACCGGATTTTTTTATTAGTTAATGAAAAAAAAAACATCCCTTACGCAAATGCTACACGTTAACGTTGACGATACACGGGTAGAAACAAGGGTAAAATTTTTTCTTAACTTCTCACGGGTTAGGTTTGCTTTTACTTTTTTTTTTAATATCGCGGAACTTGATTTTCTAACGATAGATAGAAGGGATGAAAGTGAGTGAGAGATCGAGGAGACGCAGGACGTCTTAGAAGATACCGAGAATTGCAAGGAGGGTTGCTTCTAAGTGGAAATAGGGGTGCGAGCTCGCTGGTGTCGGGTGGGTAGCGGGGGGGGCTTGAATCAGAGGAGAATGGACCACCCCCTGTTATCAGCATCGAACCAGCCGCTTTCCCAAGCCGACAAATTACTACATCCCCGCCTTCACTCCTTTGGCAAATCAAGCAACCCTCATCGTGCTACTCCTAGACTGTCCGACTGAACGTCCACGTTGAATCATTATGAAGCTATTCTTATGATTAGCAGTACCTACATAATACATGGCTTAAGCATTCTGTGATGATATCATTATACTATAATCTCTCCTATATACTTGTCTTTTTCTAATAACAAAATTTGACCTGATCCTAGGTTGCGATTGGCTGCTTGTGTGCGTGTATATATATATATATATATATATATATATAAAGGGATTCGCGGTTAGCTTCCTGGTTAAGGGAGAAAAATAGTATTACTCAGGGGTGGGAAAATGAGTCGGCCGTTGAAATGTATGGCTGCTGATTTATAAAGGAAATAATTTCGCGGTAGCAATTCCTTACGTCAACCATACGAGAGCGGCTGTCTCATCCCACGTGAAATTCATTACTCCGCTAAAAGCCGTATTTAATATCGCGCGGTCCAGAATTTTTCAGATAATACGGCGATAAATGTCTACTTCCATATCCGCCCTGTGTTTCCCTTTCATAAGGAGCAACGAATATCCATTCGTTATCGTGGTTATCGTCCCATTTACCATAATCATCCGGTGCACTTGAAACGTTTACAAAATATTTCATATAATTGGCAATCACTTTGTAATATCATTACACAGCATTACAGAATCCCATGAAAGAGTTTTATCTTTTCCCAACAGAAAAATTGAGGATCGTACATCTGTAGTGGAGAGGAGAGAAAACCGAGTCCACGGAATAGAGTTGACTCGAACCGAGTATTGTATTATATATACGGTCAAATAGTCGGTTCAGTGAAAATATCTGAGATAAAGCATTTTCTTACAGACGGACTCTTGTAAAATACTTGGACGTAGTTTGCGCGCCCCATTCTCGTCTCTGATATGTAAGGAATCGAAGGGGAGGCTGGAGAGAAGGGGAACCGCGATCGAGATCGGCTTGGGGTACCAGTAGAACCAGGAAAAAGGGAGAAATAAGAAAGTTGATGAAATATTGGAGAGCGGCTTACACGGGACAATATTCTGTTGTAAACTGTTCCTGCCGCACCAATGGATACTTGTATATAGCTACGTCATATCCTCTATCTTACTGTTTTACTTTTTCCTTTTTTTTTTATACTTTTACCCTTTTATCCTTCTTTTCTATCCGAACCCCTTTTAGCCCCTCCCTGACGATACTTCCGGTCTATCAGCCAGTCACCCCTTATTCATTTCAATTGTCGATGGATTTCTTGAAGACAATTCCGTCAGCCGATATATTTCCAATAAATAATTGCTATCGATTTTGAACAAACGTTTCGCTTACCAGTTATTAAATAATATGTCGATATTCCCTGACTGATCCATATCTGGCTATGTACACTGTGGTGCATTAACAGTACTACGGTATATACCATTTTTTCATACCAAAACGATACGAATCACCCGGTATACACGTTTCGCGGGCGTGAGCCATGGTGAGTTTTATAAGGAAACCCTCGTTATCTCGGAGAGTTTCGTGAGGCGAAAAGAGGCGAAATAAAAAAAAAAAATAACGAAGAGGGAGAACAGCGCGGGATGACACGCGGGCCCAGAGGGTGCGGGTGGCTCTAAAGTGTGACGTTTATTAGACATTAAGTACTAATACCGCGGGTGGGACAGACGGGACCGCCGAGTAGGTAGGGTGACTAGAAGAGCCGTCATACTAATTGTAGTAATTCCGGCATCCACTTTGGATATTTAATTAAGTTTCCGCTGACAAGCATCTACTTCCTGGAGCTCCCCGGGTCTTAGTGCTTCTCGCTTAGTACTTGCCGCGTTACTATCAAGTGCGGCAGCATATAGTTACGGGCAAGTGGCTGCATCCCCGCGTCCAACCCCCTAATACTCTAATAGCCCCTGTTCACGTCAGGAGGTCTAGATGAAATTTCATCCCCTTCGTTGTTCATTGTTTCTCTTATTACTGGGTATACTATAAACATCATTTCATCATTTGTTTTTCTTTATACAGTACGTACCAACGGATGCTGAATGCTCCAGCTTCCACTGTACCGTCTACCCAACGTAGATCCTTAGTGGGATAGCAGATAAAAGAAGTCCGGTTGTATCTTTCTATTATCTATTGTCCGAGCCAAGATTTTAGTGGGGCAGTATATAAGATGGAGGCAGACACGAATGCGGTCTCCGGTTCGATTTCGTAAAGTATGAAGCTATCAAATCCAATGGTCCGAAAAGGCCGTCGCATTACCAATAATTCTTTGACATGCACTGTCTGCGTATATTTCTATATACCTACTTTCGAGTACTCGTCCATTCTTTGAGCAATAGCCCGAAGCTTTATTCATTTCTAATCCGTTCCCCAGTGTGATCCACAGTGATGATTTTGCGTAGATCGTATTTTCGCTCTACTGATTTTCTTGAGTCAAGTAATCCCTGCTTGAGAATTCTAAATGGAAACAGTGCGAACTGACGGATAAGAGGGATAAGATTCTCTTATTCCCGTGGGAGAGAACGGGCAAGATCTACTAATACTTAGCGGATCAGGATCACGTTATTGTGTACGAATGAAAATAATTTATTTGTTAATTTTGATTTTGACAATTTTCAAAATTAAGGAAAATTCTATTATTTCGCAGTTACTTGGTATATACGATATATCGAAAAAGGCAGTAGGATATTATGTACGTATGTATATATGTGTATATCTAGACAAGGGATTGGTAGGTGTCTGGAATGGGGTTGCTATCGATATTTTTAATAAAGTTTCACTATATGGAGGTCAAGTGGTGGCCTGGTGACTTGGTAAACGTTGTTACGCTCTATAGAGTCGTCGTTTTCTCTGTTGGCTTGGCACTATAGTTCACCGGGTTCCACGAGGGTGCGACGTGGGGGTTCAACGAGAGATAATAACACGACGCGAAGTCATGGCAATAAAAGAAAAATGACGATGCTTCGCTTGGGGGTTACCTACTGCTACCAGTAAAATAAAACCGCTACTTACGTTATATCGCCTTCGCGTTCGCCCGCAACCACCCTCTTCCGCCCCAAGCTGTTTTACCACTGATGCACACACAGAAAGTCCACGGTATAACAATGTATCTACACGGCACCTCAAACCGATAACTTTACACACACGAGTCATAGACTGCTGGTTAAAGGTCATCGATAATAAAGACATCGATTCAGTCTTTCTTAAAGTCACCACTTTGTATATTAAGCCAGACCCAAGAATTATATCTGCGTAGAATTAGAGAATATCTGAATAAAAATTTTTTTGTAATAACGTTTCTTCGTGACCGGAAAAAGTTTTTTCTTACCGGAAAACTCTTACCAAGAAAAAATATTCTGATAAAAAAAACTTTTACGAGGATAGTAATCTGGGTCGATCGAATCGCAAAATGTTTAATTAAAAATAGAACGACGCTCGGTATTAATTAATTTTCATATTCTGAGACGTTAATGTATTTTAAAGAAAATTAAAACTGTTTCGAGCTTTTATATCTGTCCTGTAGGTCAAGTATAGGGGAGGTTTTCGAAATTCATTGTCAGGATCGTTATAAACTGTAACATGGGGTTTGGACACTGCTCTTGGATACGAACAAAGCCCTTACGTCCGATTAGAAATGCTCTTTACTGTATGTTGCTCTGTTCTTGATTCTCTCCTAGTTCATCCCTGTGTGTATATATATATATATAACCTTGCTAAACATCCCCCTATCACACGTGAATGATGTAGGCATGCCTTGGTCAGACATAGGACGTGCATGTATAATTAATATTATCATCAGTTCCGACTGTTATTCTATTCAGTGTCTGGTTTATCTGAGAAAACGAAATATTTTGTAGTTTAATTAGAAGCAGCAGCAAAATCAATAATTGGAATAAAGTAGCACGTATTTTATAATAACTGTGAACGAATAACGACGTACGATCACTCATTAAGTGAGAGAAAAAATTTTCTTAGATTTTATCACGAAACGAATACACGTAGAAACACATATTCGTGCTTGTACGCTAGATTTTAACAGTACATATGAAATATGTATATACGTATATAGAAACATGCGATCGGGTTGCTGCTTACGGAAGTTCGAGGACGATTTTATCCATTGGAAAAATTCTCTGCGACTCGTCATGAAAATTTCCATAACAATCGGCGATTTGTCCAAGATAAAATTTCTATCCACGAGGCAAAACTGCGGCAATCAGTCGACGATGAAACCGTCAGAATAATAAAAAAAAAATGATTGTTGGTAGCATTATTTTTGTGTATATTTAGAAAATTTAGATATTGAATTCAAAAATCGTACTGCTTCCCTAGAAAGTTTAGTTTAACCCAATAGCAGGGATCACTCTGGTACGGACATTAAGCGCGTCATGCATAATGCACAGGATGTCCTGCGCCGTCTGCCTTTCTGAATATAAGTGGCTCTGCTTCCAAGAACACGGAGCACAAACAAAATACAATCCACCTCTTAAATCTCACCCTCTATAGACTTATCTATCTCACCCTTATTTCCCACTGAAGAGTACCGCTGCCATAGTAATGGTAGTAGCGGCAGTACCAGAAATGGTAGTAGTAGCAGCGCAAGTAGTACCAGCGATAGTGTAGCGCTCGTTCGCCCACGTTAAGTACCTTGGGAGCGAACAGACGGAGGAGTCTAAACATGCCGGATTACGGATTAAGATCAATTTCGAGTATATCATGGATATGCAATGCTTTATATATATACACGTTATAAAGTCCAGTTCTCATCAGTCTGGTCTATGCACTTTATCAACGGTGACTAGTATCATTTTTGAAGTAACACCGAAATACGTTCTCATGGGCATACGAGTAAGGGACACGTAATATAGGTATATAAACAATGCTTTACGCGAATCGCATCTCCTATCTGAAACATAATAGAAAAGTCTTCCTAAATTTTCCCTTTCAGCATCCCTCCGGGAATCCGAAGTATTCTCACGGGAGAGTAGCCCGGTTCGTTATAACTTGAATCGTGTAATATTACGTGCATATAGATATGTATGTGAACGGGAGCGTTAACTAAAATGGAAGTGATTTTCTGGCAGTAGGAGGCGGCCATCGGTCCAGACGAATAAACTATCGGAATATTGAAACATGGAGGAGTAGGATTCAGCCAGTACATGTACAGTAATCGGCCATAGGTATGTCGCCGTGAATTCGTGCTAGTAGCTACACGCGAATCCCTCATACGTCTACATACTGGGATTTCGAATAGCGTAGGTATAGGGGGATGTGTGTGTAGATTGCCACGCGAAAAGCAATCATTTCGGCCGGACGCAATCAGCCCCTCGCATACGTCTATGTACCCTTTATAACCCCAGGACTCGACTAGCTTTCTCCCTCTACGATGTATACCCTGTACAGGTATGTGTCGTTACTTGCGGAACACCCGTTACGTAGACCGACGCTAACTTTGACGTACAAACCGACAAATGGGCGAACCGTTTGTACGAAAACACGAGCGACGCGTTCGCGTTAACCGCTTGTAAAAGCCGATATAAACTCGGATACGAGTCGTCGTGCCGATAATGCACTCCCACTTCACCCTGAGTAAACCAGCGAATTGCGGAGATTTTTTTTAGTGTTGGATTTTTTTTTCGAGGTTTTCTTTAAGACTTAAAGACTGCGACGACGGGACGAGACGATTCCCGGGGGGGATGAAAAATTTTCTAAAATTTACGGTTCTTTGACGTTATTGACATGCACGTATTTCCTTGCTAGTGAAGGCTGGGATGATAATGGCGCAGTCTGACGCGAATACTATAGAGGGCCCTGTAGGTACGTTCACGCGCTCGTAAACTTCAGACGACGCCAGTTAACCGTAATCAGGCTGAATCGATTATAACGGCTCGACGTTATCCTAAAGCGTCGTGAATTGACAGTGATTTAATAGGAAAATTTCGATATGACGAAGTTGCACGAGGATGGTTTTCGTACGGTGTTATATAGTGTCTATACCGTGGGGTATTATTTGAGAAACCCCATATAGCATTCAGTGCGTACATAACGCGTGTATGTTGAGGAGGATGCGTAGATTCGTTGATAAGGAAATTAATAAGGTTAACGTAGGACAGTGTTGGGAGAGTGGGTTTTCTGAGAAAAGACACCGTCAGATAAGGTTACGTAACGTCTGCCAGGAAGCCAAGAAGTCACGTTCCAGACTTTCAATTTCCGTTACTCGGACGCTCACTGAGAGTCACTGCTTTCCGTGAGCGTTATAAGCCAGTCCGAGGAAATTGATTACCACTGCAAGGGTGCAAGATGTACAACGCCGTACAAATCGATTACCGTGCAGAGTCCTGAGGAACTAGAGGGCCGTTTGGTCGTACCCTCTCAAATCTAAAATTCGAAATAGTGCAATCCACAGGCGACGTTAATCGGCCGCGAATTCTTCATCCATTCACAGTTACGTCGGGTAGCTTCAACATTCCAACCGTTTATCTTCCATCCTCCTTTCATCAGCTTCACTTTTTTTTTACCCGCTCGACCTCGGTGCGAGGTGGAAATAAAGAGGAGCTCTCTCTCTCTCCCTCCCCTATCTCTCTCTCTCTCTCTCTCTCTGACGGAATAGAATTTCTTACAACCGGATAATTACCGACGGGGTACGTGTTCGCGCGTATTTTCCTCCTGATCGATTTTTATTATTTTAACCCCTCGTTGACATTCTTTTTTCCCTGGGTGGACCGCGAACTCTCCGGTAGTAGCGAAAGGCGTCGAGAAAGGTGTAGATCGCGAGAGAAAAATGTTTTAAAGAGGGCGAAGACTATGGATCAGAGAGAAGAGGCAAGGGGACGATGAAGGGGAAAGTGAAAAGTCAGACGTGAATTTCACTCCAGCAAAGCCTTGCTGGTACTACTAACATTGTTTTCAATAACATCCCTTTATCTTTTAATGGCTGACGACCGTAAAGGACGAAGAGGAGACCAACCCCTTCCAGCGTCCTTGAATCACTATAGCCGCAAGGAGGATCGGCACGACCGCATCTAAAACATAACAACTTAATCACGTTCGTAATACCTGTTGGGGTGTAAAAAAAACTTTTATAATGATTCGACCTTAATTAATTACACGATCTTCGTGGGTGGAGATCAGGTAGGTGCTTGTATCATATAAAAAGATATTAATCAACCAGAAAAGAAGCTGAGCTGTAAATCAATGGGTCTGTATAAAAAAAGTATAGATCTCAGCCCCCCGCCCTCTCTCTTTCTCTCTCTCTCTCCCTTTCCTCCTCTCTCCGCGAAAACGCGTTGCCCTGTTCGTCTCTGTCCCCCGTTTGATTCGCTACTTCCTGGTGAAAGTGGAGTAGAAGGAACGAGCGGAATTGGAGGAATTTCAACGAGGCGTCTCTCAACTTCGTACACTCGTCCACTGTCTTTGGCAATTAATGTCTCCGGAAATGACAGTGCCCGTCCCTTATCCAATCCTGAACGGAAGCGAGCAATCTCTCCGAAGCAGATTACAAATAAATATTAAGCCTGAGTACTCGCAGTGCCCGTGATTCTAACCCTCTTCCTCTTTCTCTATCTCGTATACCCATATACTCGACGGCGGCACCTTCCGGAAATTTGAGAATTAACTGCTTCGAGTTGTGCGATCCTCTGTGCTTTTCGGAGCATTTACAGACGAGCGATGCTCGGTTTAACACAGCCGCGAAAGTGGCGGCGAATTGCTAAAGTGAGGCGCGTGTCTGGGTTGCGTGAGCGCCTGGTGTTGCGTTTGTGTGCTTCCGCGCTTTTGCACGAGTTTATAATGACGCGGCGAGGGTCCTGACGAATGGCGAACCGCGTAATCGTGGCTTTGGGGAAAATTAAAAAAATAACTCACTACTCGAACACGTAGTAGAGCTTACACGCGCGCTGGTGCCAGTGCCATAATACCATTGGTCTAGCATGCAGTATCAGAGCTAAAACAGCATAGTTCTCTTTAACGTCGGTAAGGTTGAAATTGAATTTTTTCCACAAAAATTCATTTTACACGAATCAGAGAAAAGCCATTACATCTTCGTCTTTGTACTTTGTATATTGTAGCATCATTTTACTTCGTACTCCATGGAAGGATAAAGGTTAACGAGCTGGGCATCTCGAAGCAATCTTCTTATGAAAAATAATAAGTCTTGTAATAATTCTTTTTTGTTCCTTACCCAGTTTTAAATTTCTTTTTTTTTTTCTTTCCCGATCTACCACGAATTTCAGTAGCATTGTGCAATCTTAATAGAGGACCTCTGGCTATACCAGGACAGCATTAGAGGATGAAATGGAGTAGCCGGTGAGTGTGCGGGGTAGATATCATGTAAGTCGGACTTAACTCTCTCTCTCTCTCTCTCTCTCTCTCTCTCTCTATAGCAGAGTTACTTGGGTCCAATGCTAGACATAAAGTCTTCTGGGTACAGGAGTACCGTACGAGAACCATGGCTTTAACCATCCTTTCACGTTTTAAGAGAATTCCCTCTGACAGATATCCTTCGGTTTAAGAAATTCTCTTTGGGAGTCTGCGAGTTCTCTTTCTCGAGCCACTGACAACTTATCGGGTAAAGTCTCCGGGATACATGTTCCTATAAAGGACACGTGATAAATTAAAAACAAATAATCGTTGTCATAGATGAAAAAGATTCAGGATGATTTTCATCTCATATCATTATGTTTACCGGATGGATAATCACAGTACGATCATTATTCAGGCCGTTCATTAGGTTATCGTGTTTGAACCGGGGCATGATTCAATCATGTGGTATCTCATACACCATCTACATACATAACGGAATAATAAAGGGGCGAGATTTCAGAGACGGCAGGGATGGTAGGGACCGTCGAGTAGAGAGGTGGAGGAGAGGGTTTGGAGCCACTAGGTAGCTTGTTAATGTTACCACCCCCCTCCCCTCCCCCCTACAAACCCATCCTATGAGTAGGTACACGTATCTAGTACATATATCTGTACTACGAGTTGATTACAAGTCTACCAGGGTAGGATTAATTAGCCGGATATTTAAGCGGCCTGATTAATATAAGAAAGCCTGACCAAAACTACAGAACGATCACGATAAGCCTTGAAGAAACGGCGAAGAAGTTTCCTCGGCTTACTCGGCTTAGCTGCAACGAATAGAGATCCGGATAAGATCTCCAACGATCCTCCTCTTCACCCTTTGGAGTACCTGAAGAAACCCACCAAGCCGAACGTACTGATCGGCCAGACCCCTTTCCCTCCCCTTTACCGCATCCAAATAGGATTTTCTACATCCCGCCATTCGGTTTTTTTTTCCCGAATAAAATCAACGATTTATCCGAAAACCGATTTACACCACTTTAAAAAAATAGCAACTAATGCTAACGCTTGATTGTATGACAATCAATTCGCCGTAGCCGCTGAATACATAAAGGGTATTACAGGTGGATTAAGGGATTAAGAGTGTATAAGCGAGGGGTGGAATTTTTAATTAAAAAAATATTTTTTTTCTATCTTGAGATATTTCACGGGGATCGAATGGGTTCGCTTGGTAAAATCCATTGGTTCGAAGCCGTCTGTACAGTATCTAGCAAGTATATATAAGAGTGGGTAAAGCATTGGGGAAGGCCGTGTAGCAAAAGGGGATGTGAGAGGGGAGGGTGGTATTTTTGTTGAGGTGAGTATCCCTGGTATCCCTGGTAATGAAAAGAACTGCAAACTCTGTCTCTGTGCCTTAGGAACCACCGATCTCTTTCTTTCTCTCTTGCAATGTATTTCCTATCCCGTTCGTTCTTCTTTATCGGCTCTCTCGTCCCTTTTATAACCACCCTCTATCTGTCTCTCTCTCTCTGTCTCTTGTATTTCTCTCTTTCTACGGTACAGAGAAAAAGAGTAGAGTCAGTACTATCCTACCAGCCAGCATCGAGCCACCAGAAGCCAACAACCACCACCATCAGTAAAACCACCCCCTGCTTTTCGTATAGCCCACCCTCTTGTTTTAATCACGGCGCCACAAAGTACGCCATTGTACTCGGTGTATCGGTCTGAGAAGGTATCTGAGGATAGCACAGGGTACCTGCCCACTCCGCCGATCCACAAGGAAGAAAGAAAAAGAGAAAACGAAGGGAAACTGAAAAAAATAAAGGAAGGATATGACGTACGCGCAGCACGCGGCACTGCCGCGTGGTAATACTAGTAGCTGCAGTACTTGTCTATACGGTGTCGCTATTATCCGTAAATGTGGTACGGAAGTACAAAGGAAAATTCACACGGTGTTCTAATTTCTATTCTTGCTATTCCCTGTTAATTTTCACGAGCCATTCCTTTTTCTCGCACGACTTTGTGAACGGCCCTGGGAAAGGCGACGGCCGTTGTCGTATCATTTAGGCTGGTAACTTTCTGAGCTTTTCAGGAAATCGATCCGCAATCATGATTACCGAGAAACTACCTTGGCCCTAAGCTATTTTATTCAAACTTATTAGTCTCGAAATAACCCCTTCTAGCAACGATACCGCCGAAGACCACTTAGCGGTAATAGTAAGAGAAAACTTCGGGAACCACGTGTTCCCTTGATGGCAAAATTCCCCGAGTCACCAAACGTAGGAGTGTCAATAACCTCAGGGTAAAAAAGTGACTAACTATGACAAAATGGCTAGTGCGCTTAAAAGGCCTAAAAATTGATACAAAATCTATATCACATAGTTTCTTTGACTCCTAGTCAACAGGATGACTTCCTGGTAGGAACTTTGAATCTATGTATACTGTAATGGTAAAACTATCGGTACAAGTTTCCCGTGCAATTCTACTTGTTTTCGAAATTTGTAATAAAGTTAGGAAATTCGTATTGAGACCTTACTGTATAACTTATGTATTCTTTTTCCTTTAGGAAACAGCTATTACGACACGACACTTGTCTCTTTCCTTTGATGAAACTTTTATCGAAGACTAACTACATGTTTACCCTGTCGAACGTTATCGCAAAAAGTGACATCTTTTATTTTTTCTTGAAATTGGTCGCCTTTTATTTTAGCCACAATCCAGTTGGGTCTATCGGAATGGTTGGAAACCCTTGAGACAAGTATATTTGTACCCACTTCATATGTTTTGGGTTGGATCCTCCAGTGCCAACCGGCACCTAAAATGACCCCAGAGGGATACTAATCAGCATTTCATGTGCTGGTACCAAAAAAAAACTAACGTTTCCTTTCGCATCCCACATAGTTCGATAGTTCCTGATATATTTTAATAATAGTTCTGATCCTTTATCAAAAAGAAAATGGCATAAAATATGAGATGCTTAGCTCGCGTTCAGCGGTTACTCACTAAAATCCGTATAGTAATAAACTTGGATTATCCTATAGGTTGTAACGTATTTTTTCTTAACCCGATACCGATAGCAAAATTCGAGAACGATAATCTGCGAGAACCAACCTACGTTACTTTCGTCAGTCCACCCTTCGTTCATGCATCCGCATGCCAGGCGGGCGCCAGCCAATTCTTGTTTCACCGGGAATTGACGAGCCGG
>JASANN010000352.1:518437-560256 GCA_031762395.1 Calameuta pygmaea | reverse complement strand
GGAAACGAGAACGTTATCTTTATCGGTAGCCGGAGTCGCCTTGTGACCGTGATTCGAAAAATCACGTCACAAGGTACTTAATATCTCGCAAAATAGTTTATACCTTTTAATGATTCTTTTTATTTATATCACATTTTGATATACACGATCGATGCGCACTCTGCCGTATATTATTGAAATAGATAGAAATTGATGCTGTCTCTCTACAGCTGGAAGCGACGAATCGATTTCACGTGGAGCATTCGCCTCCGATTACTGTGAAAATTTGTCAAATATTTTCTCTTCGTTTTACCGTCGTTCACTAGGTACTCACTGAAAACGATTATTTTCTCTTTTTCCAGAAACATTGGTAAAAAAAATTCACAACTTCCGAAAATTTTACCATTTTTGACAGCTGAATAAGATATATTCTCTCTTTGTAATATAACCCATACACCTTATATAATTATGTAATATGCACAGACTTGTGCATATATTAATTATAAGCTACACAAAATTTCTCTTATTATCAGAATAAATAGCCCGTCGTGGTTTACGGAATATTCGGATCTTGCTTTCTAATTGCTCTATAATTCTGTTACGTCAAGTGCGTGAAATTACTATATCCGGTTCTGAATTGCAAAATGCCTCAAGAAATGTTGATCGGCGATTATTTTCTCGGAATAAAATATCCTTAGTTCTAGAACACGAAGCACCATTTATAAGAGGTGCTCTTAAATTCTTATCACTCTTTGACATTTCAGTAAAGAAACTCGCAGAAATGTCATATTTCCTTCAGTCCCCATTGACATTTTCAAGAACGTATTTCCTACTCCTCATGTTCTCGTTATTGTTCGTACCTTCAATTTACGTATTTATATGTGTACAGTAAACCTATACCGGGTTGTTCAGTTCAAACGCACCACCTGAAGTTAACGCGCTCAGTTGATTCCTATGGTTAAGCCACATTCAGGTAACTCGTTCGGTCTGAATAACTAGGTATATTCAGGTAAACGTACGTAAGTGCTAGAAAGTTTTCCTAGTATCAAGAGTGTCACATGTAAATAAATTATTTTTATCATTTCCTAGATTCCGTTGCGAAATTTACTATTTTGATGTCTCACCTAGATTCAGTATACGTATGTAATATAATACATGGCATATATCGAACAGAGAAATTCTATATCTGTAATCAATAATCTATAAGGGAAATGTTGCTTCTGTCTAAGACGCAAAGTCGAGTGAACGCGAGAGTTGGTACTGAGTGTGAGAAAGATGAAGGGAGCCAAGGACAGGACAAGTAATTTCCTTGAGAGAGGCGTGAGTAGCATGCGGAAGGGGTGTAAGGGGTTCCTTGGCATAAGGAGCAAGGAAGGTAGATAGGGTAGAGGAGAGAGGGAAGGGTGTGCGGGAGGTTGGCAAAGGTGGTCCAAACTAAACTAAATAATATTGATGGCCAACGGAAATTGAAAGCCGTTAAGGCCTTCAGCGTTGCGGTGCGAGATGGCTGCGCTGCATAAATAAGAGCGGCGTGCATTAGGATTAGAGCAGTGTTTCTCAAATTGTATTATAAATACGTGTATTTGATCGGAGTATTAATATCGCATTGAGCATACGAAAAACGTAGGTTTTATGGTAATTTTAAGTAACGCCGTAAAACGTCAACCTCGATGACATCGTAAGCTTTGTTCAGCGACAGATTGATTGTATTGATATTTCGTATCGATTAAACGTGAAAATTTTCAAAAGGAATGGGACATTGAAAATGTCTGTGTGATTTTGAAAATGGTGAGCAGGATATTGGCAAGGACGAAATCGTGGGCAAACAACATCGCAAATTGTTACCTCATGCAAATTCGACGTCGGCCCTTGGGCCGTCGGCTGCGTCGTCCCCTGACGCATGGTGCAAATGCTGAAAAATGGCCAGCTTAATATATGCGAGTGTACCGTGGCCGATAGGTGACTCCGTGCCATTTCTAAGCCTTTTTGATGTTTCAACTTTTCCCATGACTGTCTCCACTGTCTGACTGCTTGCTCGGTTGCTCCACTGCCTCTCTTATTCTTTTCTCTGTCTGGCCATGTATTTCAGGTTATCCCGTTATGTTTCACATGTCCCACTATGCTATACTGAATGTGCTTGCAACTTCTTCTTGGTAACTCTTGCGATTTCAAGTTATGACACATACATTTACAAGAACTTGAAAACTTGTTAAGTCAATAGAAAGCCAAGTTTCACTGTCCCTAAGAGCATCCTGCGCGTTTGCTAAAATCAATTCGAAATTTCTAGCAGCTCATCCGCTCGGCGAGACAGTTATTGCGCAAAACTTTTGAATTCTCCAGTAATTACTACTAACAAAATGACACTCGCTCCGGCATCCAAATCCATCCCCCAATTCCACCATAACGCGACAATCCCTGCAGCATTTCCATCCTCGATTTTACCCTCTTACATAAAAGGAATAAAATTCCACAAAGTGAAACGACCCTCTCGAGCGATGCGATTAGGAGAAATTTTGTCGGATTAAAAAATCGTCGATTTTACTCGATCTTTTATTGATAGACTGTATTGACTTTTATAATTCCGTAATTACCAAGGGGATATGTATTGAACTAAAGATTTAAAAAATTGATAAGTAGCTGTTGATGGTCGATAATCATTAATCAGTATATCGAAGACAATTGATTTATTGAATTATCCGTATATGCATATCACTTTATTCTATTTAGTTTCTCAATGAGATACTAATAGCCACGATTAGATATGATTTGACGGCTGCTGGTCGGCTATTTCATAAAAGGCGAAAAGGCTTCGCCTTAGCTTCATTATCCTGACAATACAAAAGCTGCGGAGCATATACCCATCCAGTGATGCACACATAATAATAGGGACCCTGGGCATAAAGCGGTATCCTGCCATAAAAGCCTCTTCAATCCGTGAATGAGAAGGGAAGGAAAAATCGGAATGAGAATGCGCGTGGGGTGTTTTCGCCGCGAGAGGGAATGAGCGGATGAATGAAGAAGGTAGGAACGAACGAAGAGGAAACCGGCGAAGGAGTCAAGAAACTCAGGGAACGGGAATAGAAATATGGGAATAGGAATATAGTGGCGGGGTCGAACGGCGCGGGCATGTGAAACGAGGAACGGATAAGAATTCTGAAGTTACGGAAAAAGAGAAAAAAAAAGTGAAAAAAAGAGAACAAAACACGGGGGATTTCTTGATCTTTTAGCGGCCTGACGCTTTTAATTCACAAGCCGTTCCCTCTTGTATTTTTTTAATCGCGCCTGCTATGCTTTAACGACGGAGCAGCTTTAGCCATTGGACCATCGAGAATCTTTGCTAAAATTCAAATTATTCTTCCGTGTGTAAACGCATATGAGATACTCGATTCATCGTTACTACTTGACAGACGAGTTTTTATGTATTATTTTTTTTGTTAATTCTTTAATCTTCGTCCTGTTTTTTTTTTCGATATCATTTTTGACTACGGAACGAATTCTCTCTTGATGATAAAGTGAAGATAACAGCGTATGTTGGGAAATTTATGGGTATCGGGCTATTTAGAAAATCCGATATCGATTGTATACCAGTATCTGTGCTTTCAACGCAGTTATAAAAATCATTCGCGTCTCATTATAATTCCGCTCATTATGCACACAATGATTTAGTGATTAGCGCGATAATTGCGCTATTACTAATTCCAAGCAGGAGCCGCTACGTGCAATTTACATGGGTGTCGCGTAGCGTTATTTTCAACGTTACCAGCAACGTTCGCGCGATACTTTTTTTCCTATCGGGTTGCCTGCCTGCGCTTCTAGTTCTACGATATAGGTATATATATATATATATATCAACGTGTGTACGTTATTGCTATCAGCAAGAAAAGCTCAGTTTCAGGCAAAAATCTTTTTGCTAGTAATAATGCGACGTTCAAAGGATAACCTATAAAATGTCTGGTTATCAACGTGCTTCGATAATTTATCAAATTGCGCGAAATTAAAGAAAATGTATTTTTGCCTTATAGAATTTGAGATTTTTTAATTACCTACGCGGATTGTCAACGGTCAAAAGGAGAGGAGCGAATGGACAAAAGATAAAGGCCGATACCCAGCGGGCGATATCGCGTGTCTCGCTACAAAAAGTAACCGATACACGGGATACGGTATTCTTAATTAAGCAAGTGGAGTGCTTTTCTTGCTAATTGTTAAATCTATGATTTTTCAATGTCTCCCGACACACCTACCCATTTCAAATTTCCTATTGATTCTCTCGATTGACTACAAAGATAGACACTGGACGCTTTTATCGTCGCACAAGATCTTATTACCTCAGCCTAATAAAATATCAAACCGTAATATACACTCTTGGATGGGTGAGGACTTATGACGGGGATTAGATTTCAATTGTGCGTCTGCGAATAAAACGACGCTTTTATGAGACATCGAGGATGGTATGCGTTCGCCTAAAATTAACTGACGTAGTCTGGATATACGAAGTGGAATCTTAGTCCAGACCATAAACTTACCTACCGTTAATCAGGGACTATTAAAGTCTAGCTTTATCTCATCATGCTAATTAAACTGAAATTGAACTTTAATATTTTTTGTGACAGCTTCATTTTTAGGATTAATAACAGTATTTTTTATACATATTGTAACGTGACAAATCGATCAACCTCTCAGTACTCCCGTACCGAGAGCGCACCCGTTAGAAATAAACAGTAAGGACGCGGGGTTAGTGTCAACACTAGCCGATAGATGAAAAACAGCTCCCGGAAGTTAATCCGCGGAAAATAATAGAAAAATAATCCGATAGAGGATTAGCGCTTCTTGCTAATCAATCTAGGATTTCATATAGTTAAGTAACGCATTTTAAATCAATTTCGATCACGAATTCAAAAGTCAACAAGTTCAGTAACGTGAGTAGTTATAAAGTCAGCGTGAACTAAGTCCGAAAATATAACTCATCAGGAATTCGTGATAAAGTATTTGACCTCGACTTATGCCCTTTGGGGATAGAGCATAGTAATTACATAAAATCGCTGTTCATAAATTTGTCCGAGGTTACGGCATACTAGCACACGCTATTTCGCCTAGCCCGCCGTGTAGAGAAACATTGTTAAAGATCTGAGGAGAGCACTGCGATCTGTCTCAGAAACTTCAGTTGACGCCATATTGATTTCGATCTATTATGCTCGCCGTGATTAGTCAATTCGCACGTAGTGCCATAGCCAATAGAT
This sequence comes from Calameuta pygmaea, assembly GCA_031762395.1. NCBI lineage: Eukaryota > Metazoa > Arthropoda > Insecta > Hymenoptera > Cephidae > Calameuta > Calameuta pygmaea. The sequence goes on along the minus strand of JASANN010000352.1, from coordinate 555,040 downwards.
AGGCAGAGCGCCACTAGGGCTGCCATACTAACAGGCGCATTCTCTGTTCCTCATAAGCAGGTCATCGAGAGATAAGATTAGACAACGGATATAGGATGCGTCCCTGACAATCCTTTCCTACAATACCAACATTTATATCAGACGATTGTAATTGACGCACATGAAAAAACTGTCCTACCTGTCACTAATAAGCTAATAAATTTTTTTTATTTTATTTTACCATTTAGTCCTGTGTCGCCTGAGTTCTTAAAGACGCCAGCCCTGAGCACTTACCTACATCCCATTTTGTATACTCATGAGGAGCGTACGAAATTGCACTATCGATAAACGTTACAATATCTGACTGTTTCCGTGATTATCTCAATTTTTCCAAAAATTTATAATTCTATAAAGAATATTTTTTGAGCTGATTTAATTACAAAACTTTACCATTACACAATTAATTTGCTATACGAAGTATTATGAATCAGTGGACCTAGTCTAGGCCTTATTTGGGCCCAGTAGCCTACTGACACTGTTGACTCCTATTTCTGTATCTTAGGGTCAGTTGAACCTGATGCTTCAACAAGTCACCCGTTAACACGTGGATCCTACTCAGGACGTATTTCGACGTCGACCATACCACTATTCTTGGACATATGTCACATACCCTTAGGTTTCGCAGTCTGTTTTATTGTAAGCACGAATCGTTCGCCACTGTCGATACTATTCGATCCCACAGACCTAGAACCATTTGTATACCAATAATTTCATAATCAGCGACGATCACTTAAAACCCATATAAAAATTAGCGCATCATTAGCGTCTAATATTTAGAAATATCGGAATTATATTTTTTATACTCTTATTCAAACTTTCTATGTAATCGATTAAATTTCTATGAATAAAAAAAATAATTATAACCCCAAAGTGAAAGTTGGCAGACGATAAAGAAATTTTTACCTCGAATGCCCGCGTCGGTAATAGCACATAAGACACCGCATGGGGTCTCATATTCGTAGAATAACCATAACCACCCTTAGCTTCATACCAAGCTTGATTTAAGAGACTTCCATTAAGAAGAGACGTAGAATGAGAGAATGGGAGAATATGGGTAGCACAGCGAACGCTGGTCGATTCTCTATGTAACGATTTCATAAGCCAAGATGGACACTGAGTCATATCTCTAGGACGTCCCCTATCAATTACGCTCGAATAGTAGGAGGACGGGTCTTAAGTCTTAGGTCTTGGCTTAGGATGGGATTATGAAGGTAGACTTCGGCTCGAAGGAGCGCACGGGCTGTGCTACGCTCGAAGGGTACTGTCTGCCAGTACCTTGACTACTTCTACTACCGGTATGAGCAGATCCAAAGCGCGAGATGTGGTTTGCATATACATACCTGTATATGTGTATATAGATATAGTATTATAGACTAGGTGAGATGGGTAAGGCATCCGTGAGCGGAGATGGGTTTACCGGAGGGTCGCCTTGCCTCAAGACGTCTTCAAATATTCAGCACCTTTAAGAGGCCTTAGACCAAAAGCCTAGGAAAGTAGTTGCGCATTAGCCTAAGAAAGATTTAAGGACATGTTTCCTTCGTGTGAACATGGCAGACCTCACGATATCACTTCTTTCAAAGTTTGTGTCTATCAGTGATTTCCTTACGTCTTCAGGTACACAACGCGAGCGATAGCTGCCCAAGTATGTATGTATATGCCTATAAAATTCTCTTTCATCTTTATTTTAAGAAAATATTATACATGTATGTTGTACAAGGAACACAGAGGAATCTCTTATAGATTCTTATATGTATCATAGGTATGTTTTATTTACTATTGGTACCTCCTGTCATTGTTGGCAATGCTGCGGGCTAGTGCAGTCTGAAGAATCCTTAGTGCACAAGGATTTCTTGACAATAAAGGCAATCAACGAAGAATCGCAGAGGCAAAATCGTTCGAGCGACAGTGACTGGTAGACATCCGACGATCAGATTCAAAAGTATTTCCGTTTCCGGTTGGTGCGAATCACCTTTCGCAATGTCGAGATATTCAGACACCTTGAGATATCGAAGAAGCGGCATTTCTGGTGGATGTTTGGGGTAAGTTTGAGGAGGAATACGATATGGAATTGATGGGGGAATACAAGGCGTTACAAATACGGAGCGAAATTGGTCGACGTCGTTTCAGTCGTTCTGTAATTTGCAATTCGAATTTTCGATACATCGATCATGTGCTGCGCATTGTTTTCCAGGCGTGTTGCTTTGCGATAGACTTGGTTAGCGGTACCTGTATTACTTTTATACGGGCTACTTAACCGACTTCCGGTTAGAAGGGAAGAAGTTGAGTAATTACGAAATCTGCTTAGCCCACCTAATCCGACTATAGTACTGTGTATACAGATACTTGCATACGTTGCTAAACATAACCTTCCTATGATACACGCTTGAAAGTAAACTTAGCCATTTAGCTCTGTACACGCAATTATTAGCCACAATGGTAGGTGGGTGGACCCGTTCTTTCTTTCTGTGGAGCTTTCGCGATGCTTTGGGTAAATAAATAATTTAAAGCTCGTTAGCGTTGAGCAGAGAGAGATAGAGAGAAAAAGAAAAGCCATAGTACAGTGAATTGTTGGGGGTGGGGGGGGGGGGGTAGTGAAAGTTCAAGCAACCCTACAAAGGCTGAACTTTTTACATCGAGGTCCTAAACACCTGGCAAATCGTTATAAAGGCATTAGCCTCACTAATGGTTAAGTTACGATTACCATGCCCTTTTCGCTTCCCATTCTGCAGCCCCATCATCCTTTTTCTCCCTTGTTTCTCCGAACAACCCTTTCGATCGACCATTCAGCAAATCATCATTCTGTTTTGCGGAAGAAAAAAAAGGAGTGGAAAAAATTTGTTATACGATCCCGAAAATTTCACAGCTAAGCAATAACTTTTTGTTAGAGTCTCCGTGTCGCGCAATATTACCCACCAGTGTGCATCTTGACAATAGCATCTAGTACTAGCAGTAGTAGTGGTATAGTACTGCACAGACCGTAGTAGGAATCGCTAGCAAAGCAGACGGGACACGCTAGTGGAAACAGAAGGAGATAAACAGACAGACGGTCGAATAGTCTAAAGAGAGTTTCATGTATAGCGTGAAAGCTAGAGAGGCGAAAGTCCGGCTGGTGGAGGATCTTTCGATTGGGAATGAGAGAGGATACAAAGGAGTGAGCGCGAGGGAGAAAGAGGGGGTACAAAAGCAAGCCATAGGATAGCTAAGAGAAATGTAAGTATAAAATGGCGCATGCGTTCAAGTCGAGCACGTGAGGCCGCGCGAGTCCTGCGAACTCTCGACGTTCGGTTTGCCACGGCATTCAGTACCGTGCGCGATCCACGAGGTGACGCTCGGCGGCGGAACGCTTCTCTGCCGAAGGCCAGAGAAGGAGACGCGTATCCCGTTTTCAAATGATATAGAATAAATATATTTACAAAAAAATGAAAAAATGCACGAGAGTCCATAAACACTGTCGTAAATCGAGAATCGCGAGGATGTCAGAGATGCTGATGTTGTCGCACCTACGATTCCCGTTGACTATGAAACCGCGTTGACGTACCTTTACGTAATTATTCGTTGCAAAGTATAAAGAAAAGGACCCTGGAATTTTATCGTGTCGCTGCAGACAGGATCGCGTGCTGCGTACTATTTAATATCTTTTACAAGGAGATTTTCTCGCTCGGAGAAAATGATACTTTCGACACGGGTACGCGGATCGACTGCGGAACCGTGCGTGCACCAGAACGGAAAGTAATCTACGGGTTGCAATTATGTAAATTTTTCAACGTGGAGAGGAGAATCGTGGGATTTATCGAGTCAGAAGGAAGGAAGAAAAGAAGCTTGGGGTAAAATGGGTTTAGGTTGTTTATATTCTGGTCCATCGTTATAAAGTAGGAAACGTCAATAGGGAAGGTACGTGTTATCGGTGCGTAATCGTAATACGTTCAAGATAATCGAAGACGAGGAAACGAAAGCTGATTTGTAATATAATCAAAATTACTGCACTCCGTGAAGCTCTGCATAGGAGAGAAGGTAGGGTGCGGGTATTGAAGATTAATTTTCTAACGGATTTAAACCGACAGTGTTCACCGAGCATAAGCTCGAACGGGCTAACTCATAGATGGTCAGGAAGTGAGGGAGTGAGGTGGGGAAGGATTTAATGAAAAGAAAAGATTGGAAAGAAAGCGCGAGAAGAAAGGAGGTGAAACAAGAAGAAATATTGAGGTGGTCTGAAATCGGGAACTGAAATTATCGTTAATCGAGAATTCCTATACTGTCTGGTACTTAACGATGTATAGAAACTGTGAGTTTTTTAATTCTGTATTTTTATGATGATCGTATGACGTCAGTAATATTAATAACAATTACACCCGCCCAATTAATAATAAAGCTGTGTGCTTCTGTTGTAAAGTGTACGATAAATTGTTAATTACTAGAGAATCATGTCTGCCTATAGTGACACTGTGACACCTTATTAGTATATGCTAATAATAATTTATATAAATATTGATGTATAATCGATCGACCTGTCGTGGCTGTTTATGAATTCGCGGAGAATATTCGTTGCTTCGATCTTTATTCGTTGGCGAATAAAACGCGTATAAATGATATTTCGGGCGGTTGACGATAAGTCCTTGTGAGCTGAGATTTCCGGGAGTGTCGTGAACTGCGTAACGGCTGAAATGTCGTGTAATCGTTAGCGTGAGATTTTCCTGTTAGAAATTAGAAATAGGAGTGAGAGAGGGAGGGAGAAATTGAAGGAATAATAAAAGAAAAGGAAAAGTCGAAGAAGGAGAAGAAGAAGAAGAGAAAGAAGGGAGAAGAAGTGCGAAGGAGCTAAATTAACGAGGGACGATTATCGTAGGGGTATATTAGTGAAATAACTTGGGTGTGCAGATGCGTAGGGATTTAATTAAGGGGTAAGTGTCACGTTCGTCTGTTACAATTATTATACCTTAAGTTACTACCTTAAGGGGTTACAATGTATTTCGTGTTAACGTAATTATATTAACGTTAAGTATATTTGTTAAATAATTAATTTGAAGTCGATACGAGAAAGCACGTGACCTACCCTCGTTCCTAACCCTTTAAATAGACTCCTTTTGATGATTCTATATTAACTGATATCATCGTTAAAAATTTCACCTCTTTATGAACATCCTAATACCCTTTGACCTTAAGGCATCAGACGAACCCTAATAAATGTGACCTTCGAAATGATTTCAGATAGAAAATGGATACCTCGCCGACCCTTAGTTTAGGGGGATCTAGGGCTAGGGCTGCCCTTTTGGCTACCACTGGCACTGGTACTGGAAGCAGTGATAGACGTGTTGTTTTTTTGGCTAGTCAACCTAATGTTTCTGTCACACATGACACTAGAACGTGGCCTCATCATTGGTCTCCACACATGGTGAGTCGTTTGATAAAATTTATTTATATCATAAAATTTATTAACTTCTTACGGTCATTTTAATTCATAAAACTGTACCTACCGGTTGGAATGGTCATAGTGAACAGTCAGTCTGTAACTGTTTTTTTAATCAGAGGTCAAAGGTCAACAATGTAGAAACGACCCCCTGAGAATACTAGAAACTCGTTGAAAATGACGCGATCGGACGTTGAAACGAAATTCATCAGGGACAACTGGAGTGCTTGGCTTTTTAAGGGTAGTTTAAAAAAAATAGTTAAAAGTGAATGGCGTCAGATAAAATAGAAACGTGAATCTGAATGTGTTATCAGGAGAGAAATACCTATAGTATAGAATGTAAAATTTAACGGGGAGGAAGCGAAGGTAACAACTACCATGTGATGGGACGTCGTGTCGCTCGGACATCAGAGCCTCGTAATTACGAATACAGTACGAGGGATGAAATAGGGTAGCAGAGCCAGAAGGAAGAGGGTGAGATAGACCAGAGTACGAAATGAATCAGTTTGAATGGGTTCCAATGCATTTAGCACATTGACTGCTATCAGTCGCGTCGAGCATTCTGACAGCGATAGGGGTGCGTTACCCCTGGCATTGTGTCCTCCCACCGAACGTTCAATTGTGGATTCTGAATTCGGGAATCTACCCTCTATCTCACTGGGGTTTGAATTCACCCGCGAACTCCCCTAATACTCATCGAGCGAATGCGTTAAGCGAGTCGCGAGACAAAACCTGTGTATTTCCCGCATGCGGGAGCCGCATGTGCAGAAGCGGAATCGAAGCGATATTCATTGCTCTGTGTGAATGATATTTCGTCCTCCAAGTACAGATAACACGGTTATTAATTTAACGACACTTATACGGGCGACCTACCCCTATACCATCTTCTCCTATCTTATTCCATAACCGAATTCTACCCTGTCCCAATTTATCCCATAGAAATCTCATAGCCTAGAAAATTCGGGTACTTGGTCACTAATCAGTCAAAGTCAATTAACCAGTAAAGTTTCTTAACGCAACGTACGTAGAATTCAGAATAAAGTCAAACCTTAAGCGCGAGTACATATACAAGTAGCTACTCGTGACTAAGTGCATTTCTATGTCCACGACAAGATAGGAACAGTACGTACCAAAGAAAAGAACAATATTACCCATTGCATGCAGTAGTGATCATTCGAACGGTAAAGCGTCAAGACTCGTTAGAGGCTCGCATTCTATTCCGTAACATTTCTCTGTGGACGCTCTTACAATTTCACCATTTCTCTCCTCTTTTCTACCTCTCGACTTTTCTCCGCCTATCGCAAATCACGCGTAATTATTCTCAGGGAAATGTATTATTCGAGTCGACACCAGCTGTACTTGTCGTTGCACGCTCCGTCGCCGGGCGACAGTCCTATAACCGCCTTAACACTCTGGATTGACGAGCTTAGGAAATATAGTGTATATATTTTTGCCTGGCTAAGACTTCATTTCCGTTTCGTAACAAACATCATTAGACAGGACCGTACCCAGCAGTATATAGGCCCTTCGCAGCTAAAGACTCTTTCACTCTGCTAACCTTGTCACTCCACAGTAACCTAACCTTCAATAATACTAAGACGGACTAGGTTTTAGCTTAAACGCCAAGTCACAGTAGACTTGTTTGTTCGTATCAGAGATTTCTTTGCTTCCCCATGAATAATTCCAACTGACCAACTCCATTCTGATTCGACTGATCCGCTTACATTAGTGTATTCTGGGGTCGCTTGGTGGATGCCGGATAAAGATGTCTGGCTAAATGGTGAAACTCGAGAGGTTGATAAGGGGTTATGGGTGGGAACGCCGTGTAAATTAAAGTAGCTGGAAAGTGTGGCTGGTGTGCACGTAAATACCACAGAGGTAATCAAAGACAAATATTGTTTGTGGACGATAGCGTACTGGGCTGCTTTAAGTTGAAATACGAGCTTGTTTTTGCTAATTACTAATTACCTACGTAATTGTTCTCGATCAGAGCCCGCCGGGCTTTGACCTGACGTGTTTTCTCGAGCTGGCTATCCCATTGGCCCGCTGCTCTGTTGGCTTTTACCACGGCGCTCTTTCTTCTCATCTCCGTTGGGGTGAGTCCGTTTTTCTCACCCCTGTCCGAGAAGAGTACGGTCAACTGCCGGCTGCTGTACGACGTACGGGTAAAATAAACGAGAGGGATAATTCACCAAATCACGAGTCAGGAAGAAAGAAAAATTTTTTTATTTTACCAAAATTCATCCCTTATTTCGTAACGTGTGTGCCGGACCTAGGTCAAATACAGGTTCAATGCCATTGAGGCTATGTGAGGACATAAGAAGGTCTTCTATATGAAATAGTCCTTTTTTTTCCTAAGTTTTTTCCAACGAAGAAGGGTGTACAGTAAATGTATTAGGGAGCTTGAAGGGCGAAGGGTCAGGAGGTCGGAGAAAAGATATCTGCCGTGGCGAATGACGTCTCGGTCGGAGCGCAACTTCGCCGCTCGATTTCCCTCCGCGGTAAATCAGAATCGTCCCCGACATTTTTCCCCCCGTTTTCTCTTTTTCGCAAAAGACTTTTCTCAAACTCTCTCTCTCACCTTCTGCCCCATTTTCCTTATACCCGCTCTGAAAACCACGGCCTCTCTCAACCCCGCCGTCACCCTTAATCCGCAAACCCCTCGTACCGACGTCATTCCTTGCCGAGATTTTCGCTCATCGTTCTCCGGAAAAGCCGTAGCTGCCCATTTACAGTTCTCACTATATCATCGCATATCAACTGTTTTGTCAGTTTCCGCCACGAGGCCAGGATGAATGGGACTTCTTCTTCTTCATTAAAATTATCGTCCTGCCCTCGGCCGAACGCCGGATAATCCACAGTTCCCATCCTATACCGGCGATCAGGAATAATTTCTACGCAGCGCGTGCTAGCTCGAACCGATCATGGATTCCGCAGGAAGCATCACCTTCCCTCGACTGGGACAAAGTCGCGAACGGAGGCAGACAGCGTCGAAGGGTTGACGATCGTACAGCGATTGAAAATCCTGTCGATCGAACCGGTCCTAACGCTGCGAACGTTGGCTGTCGAAGGGTGCTACGTCGTTTCACAACTTCTCCATTGTATAAAGACAATGCGAATCAGGTCTCGATTTTACCAGTGACTTATGGCTTCCTATTTATCCAAATCGGAGTATCGGGCCAGTGACTTCACTCCTCCTCCCTCCATCCTCCCTCTATACCCTTGTATCCCGGGGTACAGTCACCTACGTAAGCTTACCTACGTCTGTCCTAATACGTACTCCATAGTGTCGCTAGCACTGAGAGTGCCGCGAGTTCACAAGGAAACGGGGGACAAGGGTACTGAATTACTGCCACTTGGGACAAGCGCAGAGATTGATGATTGCGCGAGGAACCTTCGCCCTTTGACAGACCTGTACATATATATACAGACATAAAGACGCACACATATCCCTTACAGCCTTAGCCAGTAGCAATCCTGACTGGTGCTGCCGACCCTTCAAGCAAGACAGGACGTAGACCTCATCATCGTGATACTCTACGTACTTTATTTTCGAGCAGACCTGTATCTTTTTTTACTCCGTCTCACTACGGTTGCGCGTATATCTATATACCAAGAGGGATGACCAAAAACCTTTGTTTTGGGCTTAAACCATCTACCTTATGGTCCGTGGCGAAGATACACTAGGAAATTTCTAAGTGTCGAAGCAGCATGGTACGATACTTGTGGTTGCGTGCATCTAGAATGAACATAGTATGCAGCCTTGGGACGGTGGAAGGGTGAAGGGAGAAGAAGGGTGTTGTCTGGGAATAACTTCGACCTGCAGTTACCTCGTCGACCAAGGCGCCCTTCCTCGAGCAAATTGAAAATGGGAATTGGTCCTTTGAAGTTGGTGAAACGACCCGTCTAAAATGTCCGTAATAACTCTAGGAAATTATTCGGTATATATATATATATATGTATATATGTAACTATATACATGATGTATGTATGATTGTAACTCATTGGTCTTTACCCGCTATGTGCTGAATTATTGGGCGCTTAGTAAGTCTTATTGTTCCTCTAATGCGTTTACTTTGCGCTATCTGCTAACCACCCGTTATACTCTGCTTTTTCATCCCCTTCGCCCTCCGTACTACAGCAGACCCCTACAATCGCATACAGAGTCACTTACTCGGCACAATCTCCTTCTACAGAGTCTGGTATCACCTGGCTCCATTTCGCGGTACCACACAAGATTTTCTCGGGAATACGATCGCCAATAAATGTCTACGTTTTAATTTAATTGAAGGGTAACGCTACCCGATGCGCCCGTATAACAAACACTTGCAAGTGATTTATTAATGGCCGTAATGCTCCCAGTCCTTGCGCACCGTCCACTTTTCCACAGAACGACCCAAGTTAGCACCAATAATAAAGTAACCTTTCTAGTATGGGGTATTTTTTTTTAAATTCTTTACTACGCCACCTTTTAATTTTCTCATTCGCACTGATCCTTTACGCGTATATAGCCTTACGAGCATCTTCCACGTGTCTAGAAATTCGTATTTATTACAAAGTACATACAACAAACTCAATTCCCTATATCAAGTGTGTCGCTGCTGACGTGTATTGCTGCTCCATTTTACTGCAAAGTAAACAGTGACTATTTACGACTGCCTCCACCTCTGGTACCTTCACTTTCTCTCTCCTCTTACATCTTCCAGTTCTGGAGCTTCTGGCACGCTCCTTCCTCCACAGTTTTAAAGGCACCCTCAATCCTTGCATTACGCGCGCATGCGCACGGCGTCGCACCCGATGCCCTTCGCTATCACTAACTGGCAGAGTATCGTTAATTTCATCTTAACGAGCGACATCGAGGCATCCTTGTATCGTACAGGTACTATAACCCTGTTAACGTGCAACGTCATGAAAATGTCTTTAAAACGTCTACTTCGAGACGTCCGTAAGATGTACGTTGAAAATGTATTTTTGAAATAGACAGCGAGTTAAAATATGAGGAATTAAGTTTTGGGCCAGTTCTGTATCTTGGTACTAGTTCAGTGCATAAAGTAGGGTAGTAGTCAGGTTTAAGCGCCACCTGTGCTTGTCAATTAAGTTTACGTGTACACCCTCTAACACCCCTCTTTAACTATGTATAGTTATACTGCTTTACCAGTCTCGTTCCACCCTCTTGCCAATGCGGTACGGTTGACACAGTATATGGCGCCTCTTAAATACAGCAAGACAAACTCTAAGTACACGTATGTGTGGCGAGGTATAATCTCCCTGGAAATCATAGGGGAGAAAATATTGATAAAATACTTCGATGGTATCTTTCGTACAGAGAAGCTTTCTACGAGTGCATAAAAGCCATGCCAGTACAATACCGTGAACGTTGCCAAAGTATTGCAGCATTTGTACAGCTCTCCATCCCAGCAGCATAATGGCTCCTATACTGTTCTGTGCTTCAGTGGTTGGCCAGTGGACACTGTGCTTTACTGTACTTTTCTCTCTGTAGTCGGCGCTAATTTCTTTCCCTGTGCACGTCGGGACTCCCAGCGAGGAACCAGAACGCAAGGTGGGTCGACTCTCTCCGATATCCGGAAAAATGCACTCACAGATATTGCACCGATATGAGACTGCAGTTAGGACTTTGGACATTACATCGCAATTTTTGCTCGATGCACCGAATTTCTATTGCGTGAAAATTGATCTGTAATTCTTGTTGGGTTATATGGAAATAACGCTAAATTTTACAGGTATCCAACAAAGAATTTCTAAGTTCCATAAGTATAGGAAAGATTTAAATCGAACGAAAGAGAGTGCATATACCCGATGCATTATAGAATGCACTTATATCATTCGCAAGCTTGCTGCACCTTCTTTAATGGAAAGCTAGTATATCCGTGAGATCGATTTAAAATTAGTAAAGAAAATATTAGCAGTCGAATCGGATTGTCCGCGTAGGTTAAATAACACGGAGTATAATTAAGACGATGGAATTGTTAAATTAATACCTCTAATTATACTGTAGCCAAATACTTTGCCAGCCGAGCTCTAAACCCAGCGGCGAATGCCAATTACAACAAGGCGGTACGTTTCTACGAAGGCTTCAAAACATAGGGTTGAATAGAATTAAGTGGACATTAGATCGTCCGAAAGCCACCCTGAGTCGTTTACTGAAGGGAAGACTGTTTTTGTAATAAGAACGAAATGACATAGCGAGTCGCGCATGTATGTCGAAATAATCATAGGCTTTCATTTGGGTCCGTAATCAGCGCTTGACGTTTGCCAAGGTAGATGCCATTGTCAAGTACTTTACCGACGACCGACTTGTATTCCTCGATTCGATACACATATTCGCTAAACGATTCGTTATATCTATATACATGTATAGTATGGCATATATTTTCATTTATTTCCATCTACACCCTTTTCTTTCTCTCTTACTTTCCTTTCTCCTCCGAACTCACTGACGGATGATTCCCGGCACGAACCTTGGACATTAGTCCGAGTCTGTGATTGGCTTAAGTGATTTCGGGGATAATTATAACAGTCCGCTGATACCTTTGCCCCTATCGCTAATGAGGTCAGCTAATGGGCCGTCGTTTATTTGCACCCCCTCCCCCCCGGATATATCTCCTCCTCCTTTCTACTCCTTATATACATATCTGTACATGTAAACAGCTCTGCAAGATATGCCGAATATATTTTTAATATTCTTGGCAGCCACTATTTTTTTTTTACTTAGAAGATCCTACTTACGGTATGATCGATAACGCTTGTGTTATACTTATTCATGGTATGTGCATAGTATACTGGGTCGTTCAGGATATTTGCATCGGCTGAAATTAACGTCTAGTTGATTTGCGTGACAAGGCCCAATGTACACGTAAAAAAGATTCTGGCAATCCCTCGTAGAAAAATATTTTAATCGTTGGCATGTAATGCGGCAAGTTTGAATTTTTTGAGAAGTATAATAATCATTGTCCCACAATATGGTAATACACGTAGCTGCACCGTGAGATTGAAGATTTCAATTAGTGCAATAGTCGCAGTCCGTTTTTACGAAAATTTTCTTTCGAAACAAATGTCTTGTAAAGATTGTTAAAAAATAATGCTGCAGTATAGTAGAGCTTCTAAGTCAAGTATAAAAATCTTTTCGTACAGTCGTAAAATAATGAATACACTATTTCGGAAACTTAATAAATATTTCGGCTGTACCTTTATTATGTATACGCATATCATTTTTCTTCATATGCTTTCATGTACGTTTATTCGAGGTTGACGTACGAAATCGTTTCTAACATAAAATCAAATGGACTTGGCTGACTTCGGTGCTCGTATTAACGTCTGACTTCCATTTAGTGTGAATTATATATATTTACGAAAATGTCTTTTTCCCGTTTTATGACTGCCGAATTGAAATGGACGCCTCGGACGAACTAATATTTATTGACGCGCGCCGATGGACAAACCTGCCAGGAATTTAATACAATTTCGCAGACGCTTTTGTGTGCAGTTCAATCAACTTTCGGGCTTTGTTTATATTCTACGTAGATATTCATACATATATATCGTGAATAAATTGTTGTCCAGAAGGTAAAACGAAGTATAGTATAGGTCTTCGTATTATATTGTATATCTGATAAGAGCACGAGTGGACGTTGATATAGCTCGTACGTATTGATTCCTTATTGAGACTCGACTATAGCGAATCGATACAATTCATGAGAAGGACATGGAGGACAAGAAGGATCTTCTGGTACGACATTGTTTTAATATATCTCTGGATTGGCACCCTCAGCTGGACCTTCTCGAATCCGATACCTTGTTGGGGTAGTAAATCAGTCGCGTGCAGGTTGGGTATAGTCGCGTAGGACAACACGTAGTTGCCATCTATACGGAAGCCCGTTTCGAAGCATCGTTGTTATAGTATTATATACATATATATACGCGTCGAATCATCCCCTAACTTCCTCTACCCTCTGTTACCAGTATGAGCAGCCCCTAACCTTCGGCAAGAGAAGATAGACTCGACTTGGACTGATTTACGTCGCATAGAATCAACTTGAATTTTCTTATCGTATAGCGACAGGTTCGAGTCCTCCGTTACTTTTCATCCCTTAAATTGACAAGGGCATTTTCGTAGTTACATATCCTATGTAACTACGAAAATGCATATACCCAGGAAAGTTACAGGCGGCAAGAAACGTCGGATTTTTTTTTTAAATTCCTGAGAGAGTCCTCGGAGACAAATAGCACCGATGGCTATCGGCCTGTATACAGTGTGCTATTAAGAACCGCCACGAAAACCTGCAATCTAACTCCCGAAGAGAAATCACCCCTCGACGAGCCGACCTCAACTCCCCCGTTTCGCCCTCCCGTTCTAGGCATTAGCAATAGCCTCGTGCACCATTTGTCCTAAGGAACTCGCCGCGAAGGCACAACCTCCCAGGAAATGTCGAGGATTTCGTAGTACGACTCTCTGTCGCGTTTCATTAGAATTGAACGTTCGCCCCACGTCATGGGAAATCGTTGTTGCTGGTCGCACGTAAAATTCATGGAAGATTGCAATCGCTCATTGCCATCTGGGTCAGAAACGACGCTCGCGTCTACTGGCGTCGCATATTTCTAGAGAGACGCCACGAGGGGTTTGTAAACCTTATACGTTGGTTGCAAAAAGTCTTTGGGCACGGAACTTTTTGGAGGGTGGTTTCAAAGGGTGGTTCTGCAAAGTGGATACGGTGGTACTCGTGAAACAATTCGCCCTTGGATATTCGTCGCTCGTAAATAATTCAAATAAATGGCATAAGTTGCTACCGATACGTCAAAATATCATTGGGGAATGGGGGACCCTCGTATGGATTAGCATTCAAGGGTCGTTTCGGTGCTTCTCTCGAAGGGGTGCTACAGAAGGCCCGAAGCTTTTTCTTCAGGGTTCTTCCTCGCATTTAACATTTCAAGGGGTTGGCTTTTTCGGATAGCTCAGGAATATATTAAAATTCTCTTGACCAAGGAGTTACCGAAGAAACTCACCTTTGACCTCGGGGAGCGCTCATAAATAAATCGAAATTTATTCCACGGCTAGAAAAGTTTTTCATTGAAATCCTTTGGAAATCCAGCCACTCGTCATAACCTCCTATCCCTGGTAATTCTTTTGAAACGTTAAGGTGTGTATAGAAGCGATGAGATCTCTTTTTTTTTTTTTACTTGCTTTCACACTTCGGTATCTAAAATTACGAGAGGTTATCAAGATATCCTCCTTATATTCTAGAGCGTTAACACTTGAGGGTCTTAATGAAGTTTTCAAGGGACGAGCATCCCTAAGGAAACGAAAATCGAATTCTTGACCTCGTATTCCTCACGTATGATATTTAATCGTAATGCTTGTTAGCTACAGGAATTAGATAAATGAACCACATGCTTCCGGTTCGCAATACGTATACTCGGTGTCTCTATGGTAAGCGAATGTAAAAATGACTTGAACATGCATTTTTTTTTTAATTTCTCAATTATAACGTCTGGCAAATACTAGTTTCTCCGTACTGACAATAATACGAGTCAGCGGACGCCCAGTGGCAAAGATAATCTAGATCTGAATTATTCCAGATCACGCTTAAATTAATTCCAATTAACGCGCCAGTAACTACACGACGCCAGTACCTCGGCCATCCCAGTTACTTTGGTTTTCTCGGAGTCGGTGAGTTAAAAAAAATACGGTCGACCGCGAGTATTTCAGTCCCCTTTTCTCCTTCTATCCTCTTTCTCCTTTCCTTTCATCCGAACCTCGAACTGCCCCGGTCCCCTAAGGCACTCTTTAACTCCCTTATGAAATACGCGATAAATAAGCTTGATTTATTCCGACTTTATATACCATTCTTAATAAGAACCCTGACTGTCCGCGAAATACTCTTTGCCGAAAGAATTTCAGGCATAAATTTTAACCCAGTAAAAAAAAAGTTATTTAACACCGAAAAACGATAGTACCATATATAACTGGTACACCAGGCGCGCTATACAGCTTCGTTTGGCAACGTGAATATTATTATATTTAACTGTAGAAATCTTGCGAGGGTAAATGTTACGTATTTCGGGTCTTTGGGTCTTTCTTGGAAACTCCGGTTGAAAGTACGTCGAATCGTATCAGATAACTTGGACCGGGCTTTATTAGCCTTTGTTCGAAGTACTAGTCTAATTAAGCGTGGGTACATTATAGGGACATTTGGTCGAGGGTTACGAGCTGGCTGGCTATATAGATAGGACTTTCCATAATAGTACCCACTGTAGGTATAGATATATATACATACATATAATACATATATATTCATAACCTAAGATGAAATCTAGGAATAGATGTTTGGTAGTCAAGGTATTAAATATCCTCGTGAATTTTCACAAGACAATAAAAAATATGACGGTCTGCTTTCTGGCTAGTATACAATTGTCAATGAGTCGCGTGGTAAATTTTAATGGCACTCGCTTAACCAGTGGCTATACGTTCCGGGTGATTTCCTGCGACGATAATTACCTAGTTATCCGTACAGCAAGAAGAGTACCAGTACTTAGTAGAAGGACGAGAAGGAGGCGAAAAAAAATAGTCAAGTGCACAAAAATGAAGTCTAAAAAATGGCAGGGTACTTTGAAAAAGAACGTGGGTACGTCGGTAAGGTAGGTACCTGGCTATTCCGGTACTACGCAAATTTCTCTTTTATGCATGGACACGAAGGATTGCCCTGGCAGTGCATGTTTTCTATGTCGTAGGTAACTCCATCTTTCTCTAAACTACCTTAGCCTTATTTTCATTCCTTACACTTTAGAAAGTCTTTCTGAGTGCGAGGTGATCCAGGATGAGAGGATGAAAAATCTTTAAGGTAAAATCGAGATCTACGCGAAAAGATCGCTCGACAGGAATTGCGAGCTGGTATGCATTTCTGCTCGAGTACTCCTAACAGGGAATAAAGGAGGGCGAGGACGGTGTCAAAGCAACTCAAGGGGGATGTTCTCGGTAATTCTTTGGGAGGGTGCGCAAAAGTCCGGTCACGTCTGAGGGTCTCGACTCTGGGGGGTGAGAAATGAGTACCTTAACCTTTGCTTTTCCCACACTTTTCTTATACCTTTTTCCTTACGTCTTCGAACTGCCATTCCTTACGTTTCCGGCTGCTTCAGTCAGCCTTCTCAGCTTCCGACTCTCACTTGGCCTCAGCCGGTTGGTCTTTCTGAGCTCACCACAGTGGTGCACAAGTCAGGACTGTTGACACGGAGTGAAAATGGCACGATCGCATTCAACACGTATTTCTGGAGCTAAAGTTCACTTGGTCCTCCCCACCCACCCTCCATGTACTCGTGGAGCAGAGGTCATGAATTTTTGGTTCAAAATTTTACGTCATGTGGCGTACGTCACTTCTCTCACGAAATCCAATTCCGGTTGATCCTCGATCTCATATTTTAAAAATACCTCAATAAATCTGTAATCTCCGGTTTTTTTTTTAATGACGTAGTTATCAGAATTTTTCCTTGATCTCGTAAAACGAATAAGTGTGCCCGTTTTTGTAGAACATGATTGGGATACGGGGGTCCCGGATAACCGGCACTAGGCACCGGGACGCCTGGCGCGCGGTTATTTAGTGAAGCGTGGAGTGGCCATTATTCGAATGGGCACCCACGGTTTGTTTAGCATTTTACAACCTGCCCTGGTCAGCATGGCCACCTCCTACCATGAGCTGTTATCCACAATACACAGAGACCTATACGCGGCTTGTAGTTCCACGCAAACCAGCCTTGTCGCGTTAGTTCAGATCCGTTTTACCTTTTCCCATATGCGATATTGATTCTCGGCTTTGTTTCCTTCTACCTTCATCGAATTTTCACCTTTACCCATAACACTCGATTGAGCCATTACTTCAAACGAGGCAGGAAACGAAAGAGCGGATTTCTTGAATTTCCAAAAGGAGGGGGAAAACCTCGAAAAACAATTTCGTCGTTCGGCAAATTTTGTACGATAGAACACTTTGAAGTAAAACAGATATTAAAAAAAAAAGAATTACATATTTACCACGTTATTTCGATTTACACGGCAATCGCGGCATTACGGTCTTTTCTGTAAAATCTATAAAATCCGAAATTGGAGTATCGGTTATAGTATGGTACGGAAGGACAGATTGGGCGATTACAATCGGAGGTAAAATTCGGTATAGGAAAAGGACAGGGACTGGTTTCGGATAGTAGAGAAGCTACGAGATTGGCATACGGTTAGCGAAGCTTCAGTGGTTGCAAATAGAGAACAGTTTAGCGTGGAACGTCCGAGTATTGGACGGCTGGTCAATTTAAACTGAAAATACAAAAAGTAAATTAGCCGGACTGAACGAGCGTTTGGTGGTTTGTCCTGCCACACTGCGCCGTAGCGTCACGTGTGTCGGATCGTGCGGTGCTTGCGGTTCACGCATTTTATGTACACCCGGTATATTATATGTGCCGCTGCTGCCGCCACACGGTCACCTCGGTACTACGATACCTATTGTTATTGTTGCCCTTGCCATATCTGACGAGTGCACGTAATGTAATTTTAAAAACCTTAAGCCCTATATCCATTGTCGCTCCGTATCGTTTATTAAAACCAAACGACTGCCAATGGGATTTATCGTAACAATGGACCAAAATTGTCGGCGTCTACTCATTATTCGAATTTCATCCCTTGAATTATAAGCGTCATCGTTCTCGATCGGCGAACGAGGCTAGTGGAACAGAGAGCTTTAAATACAGGAGCGTTCCGATTACTAGAATATCCGATAATGTCCCACATTGGTACACGAAATATTCTGGACCGTTGTCCGCTGGCTGTGAATGCACTTACACTTGACGATTCACAGTAAAATTCAGGGATTATTTTGTCCATGCTATGCACTGTGTAACTAGAATATCTGAATCTTCTATTCCCTTTATATGTACCGTGTTATACATTTTCTATCCGCGTGTAATGTTGCCATAAGATTTACGCGGCCCTTTTATAGAGACAGCTTGATCTCTCCGATTAGAAAATTCTTCGAGAGACTTTGTCAAATTCGACCTACCTAGCCAGATTTGTTAACCTTGTGAAATTTTTTTTGTGTTTTCGAAACGATCGAGGACTCTTCGTTTCCCCTTTCTCGTACAAGTGTATATATATATATATATATATATGGGATACAATTAAAGAAACCAGAGAATCTAGAAAGATACAGAAAGAAAGGATTTGTAGTATTCACCGCGTGAATCAGAGTTAGCTTGTTGGTACCTGGAGGTTTTCATGATAGGGAAACTCGGTAATACCTATTCAACGTATTTCCTGGAGCGCGATAAGACCTTTTTAAGAGGATGCGAAAACACTAAACATCTCTTTCCGGTTTCAAGGTAGGGAAAACTTTAGCAGTTCCTTTTTTTGACTGAGGATTATTCCTTCAGGAGGACGTCGCGACGCCGTCGTCTTCAATGTCGGCTACAATCTTCTTTGGAAACCTCGAGATGTATACTACCTCGGTCTCTCTCGCTCTCGCTTCCTTTGAATGCGACAGACAAAATAGAAAATTACATTCCGTCTGATGTAATGATTTTTATTTTCCTTGCAAGGATACACGATTTCACTACTATCTCATATATTCTCAAATTCTCATTTAGCCACGTGATAGCTCGCGCAAGGCCGTGATTAAGTGTTGTTTGCTCGTGCTATTTCACAACGGTTGCGTTACGGCGCAGCGTGGATCAGATTAAAATGCACAGGCGGTTATGCGATAAAGTCAAAGCCATTTGGTTGTGGAGCTATAGCGTTGAAGAAAGTTCACGGGTATTATGGTACCTGGTAAAAATAGATAACGGCGGATAAGACGATCGAAGTTGCTTGGCTGTGATGTATTTTTTTTTTCGAAATTTATCACGTCGCATTTATGTAATATCTAGTGCCCGTGTCTCCGTTACGGCTTGAAGACGTTTCGTATTCGATACTGCTGATTCGTCGATATCGTAAATAGAAGTTTAATTAATTCGCCGCTCGGGTAACCCTGCTTGTCCGTAAGCTAGAATAAGGTATATAACGGGGCACCACAGACTTCCGGGTTCTATGGCCAAGGTTCGAGGAAAACCCAAGGAAGGGATTATATTGACGTAATTCGCAAGAACATTGTTAGTCGTATTAGCACGGTCAGCAAAGCTCGAGGACACGGGGACCTGGACCGTTTTCAGCAGGACGGGAAAGTATCGTTTTGGACGTTAAACACGATTTTGAAAATCTCTTTAGATAGTGGATGATGGAGGTTTAGGAGTCGGTGGAGATGCTGAGGGTATTAACTCGACGACAACCTCTTATGATTTGGAGAGGGTAGGTCCTCTGTAGTTTTAGAAGGTAGAAAAGACGTTTAACCTTCCCAAAGGAGATTGAAGGTCTCGCAGGCGTAAGGCAACGAAAGATGCTGGAGGGATAGATGGTTCTAAGATGGTGCTGGATAAATAATTTGTTGGGCTTTGCCTTGACTCAATTCTCTTCTTGGTCTACATCCTTCCACCTTTTCCCATACTCTTTGCTTCGCCTCTTCCTTTGGTCCTGCAGGAGGAGGACGTTCAGGAAATGTAAATTGGTCTCCGGCTTGACTCACGGCTCGTGCCAACGAGTTCTCTCGTAGTCCTTTTTGATCGGGGCTTAATCAAATTCTGGGGAAAGTGAGGTCTCAGCCTGCCTGTCGTGCTGCCCGGATCGCGAACCCTCCCGACCTCACGACCTCACGGCTATCCACACCCAGACCCTCACCTTGGGGCAATTTAACAATTTTATTCCCGACTGGGTAAAGTTAAATTGTTGCCCGTTGCAATGCCAAGATATTAGTTTCCGGATAAATGCTTTATTGCGGAATTAAAGTGGCCTGTCTTCCTTCGTTCGTTTCATTTCCAAGATATGGCCCTATTCTACTTATTGTTATATAACAGTCTGGCTTGCCTATTGCCTGTTCCACTTTCCTCCATCCTGTCACTATCCATTATCTGCCCGGGAGATTGATATCTTCGAGATAAATACAGATAACTTTATTTATTGTCCAATGCTTTTAGGGATATCTTTTATTTCGAGTTTATCGCTCGCTTTCCGAATTTACTCCATTACTTCACCTCACTCGAATTTTTATAAATTCTCGATTCCGAACAGTTTGATAGTGATTATGTGTGTGTGTTGCTGACAATATGTATGTATATATTGTCGGCAATTAGTCTTTTGACTCGAAAGGCATGCACTGTTGGAATGCGAGGACTCGCAAAAGGCGATGGGTAAAAGTGCCGTGGGAACGGAAGGGAGAAAATGATAAAAGAGAAAAGATTGAAATGGTTCGGCGATAAAGGTCGATTCGCGGTAAAATCACAGGAAACCAGCACTCCCTTCGCTCTCTTTACTCTCGTTCGATCCCTTTCACTCCCTTTCTTCTATGTCTCGTAAATCTTTGAAAGAGAACTCGCTACCCGAGCAATCGGTGCAAATTGGAAAATCTGTCTCGGTAATTCATCCAGTTGCACCCTCTACCCGGCCAATCGTTCGAGCCCCTCGACACGAGCTCACGTTGTTCCAGCATGCAACGCGATCATGCATATTGTAATGATCGACGCCCGGCGTCCAAAGAACCGAGGGGACTTTGCGACAAATCAATCAACCGCGAGAACACTTTTATTTTTTTGTATCAATTTTCTTCTCCATTCCATCAACCCACAACTTCCCTCTATCCCCTTTCTACATACCATCACTGATAAAATACGTATTTTTTCCAATCGATTGCCAGCAATCAAACCCGACCAATCAGCCAGTAAAGTCAAGCCAATCCCTCGCACAATGCATTTAATATCAACACGCGATACACGTGCGTCCTCATCCAATTTTATTTATCAGGTATCTTTTCAATCAATTGAATTCTCTGTGCCTTCTATTTTAATTACCGCTTGACGTTCGATATATGCTATATTTAAAAGATATCGTACCACAACTATTATGTATATATATATATACTCCTCCTTCTCCCTTTATTTCTTCTTCATTCTCCTTCTTTGTTATTTTCCAACTATCAGGGTATAGTCTCTTGCGCACTTCTGGGCTATTCTCACGGCGGCGTCATTTTTCACTTGGCGACACTTGACAAAAGACGCGAAGGAGCGCGCCCGTTTGCCGAACAATTTCTGCGCAATGAAATTAAAACTAATGAAGGAGCCAGAATGCCATTTTCATTGTTTTTTTCCTACCCCTTTTCGTCCCAACCGCGAGTAACCTTCCTACCTTCCCATCCCTTCTGGCTTAACTAATGGCACGGACTTTTATCTTCCTCCAGCTTGGCCGCCACTAATTGTTGCAAAATACGAGCATTACGGCAGCCCATTGTCGGTGGGTGGTGTTCAGCCGCCTTTATTTGTTCTCTTCTTAGTCGATATATAATGGCGCCACCCCAATATAACCTGCCCGATTAACCCTTGTAAATTCATGAAATTCTCGAATTACTCGAGGACACTCGGCTCTGGTTCGTCCGTCTATCCCGTAAGTAGACCAACTTCCAAAACACATCAACGGACTTGCAAACGCTCCAAAAGCGTAAAGATAACGGCTGCTATCTTTCCTGTCTCGTCTATGCTCGAGTGATCCGCTAGCAATGCTAAACTCTACTTCACAGCTCACGACTCTCACGCTGAGGTTGCTAATGTGCTCATTGTCTCACGTCAGACGCTTTCCGTATCTAGGGAATTGGCTGGGATACGGCTGCTCTGAATTACCAAGAACTTCCAAGCAAACTCGACGTTTAACTAGGTTTGTCAATAAGGACGAAATAAGGACGCGCTACAGGGATAACAATGCGCACCATATTGGGATAAATATATCCAGTGCCACAGGTGTTGACGTTGTTTCTATTTGACGTTAACTGTAACGTATATCTATCGGACTGATTATTGATCATTCTCATAGATTCGGCAAGGCAGATCGATATCGATTAAATTTACGTAAAAACGTGCTACAAGAAGATCCGGGACCGTAACACCTAGGCAAAGACTTTAACCGGGGAGTTATCTCGAGTCTGGGTAAGGGTGACTGGAGAGGTCCTACTCCTACTTGGGATCCCTGCAAAGAGGCTCCATCCAGGAGGAACGTGCGACTAAATGAAAGGAATGTAAATCATAAAAAGTTACGAGCTTTTAAATCTCCTACAAGGTGGCGCACGTTCGCTTTAATTACCTTACATCTCTCATTCCTCCCGCACGGCCCTGCCACGACAGGCTACCCTTCCTATTTCTCTTTCTCTTTTCCCTGCACCCCCTCTCCTTTATCCCCACGGCTTCTTCTTTCCTACTCATTTGAATTCTGGAAGAATCACGTTCCTCTCTCTCTCTCTCTCTCTCTCTCTCTCTTCTTCTCTCACCCTCAACTTCCACTCTGGCTTGCCTTTTCGCTCCAAGAAAATATCTTACCCCACCGCGAATAGATCATCTACAGGGTCCTGTACTCCCGGGGATAATTAGCCACGTGGGTTGCCTACCTACGGGGGTTGCCCTTCTGATAGTAGAATCCAGAGAAAGAGAGGGAAAAAGTGTCGCGTACAAAAAGTAGAGAAATAAAATATTCCAGCTCGTTATATTAACACGAAACTTGCTGGGAGGAACTTGTTGGCGGTTCCCCCCTCTATCCCCCTCTTTATATATACCACCCTCGTAATTTCTTCCCATCGTTCGCTTTCCGAGATATGCAATCGCAATGCCCACCAACCCTACCCACACCAAACCCACGGGGGACCCTCTTTCCTAAGTGATTGTAAGATAAGTGAGAAAGTCCATTACGGTGCCATTTTATTTTTTTCTTCCTTCTTTCTCTCACAATTCCCATTCTCTACCCGTCCCGTACCTATTTCCAATTCCATTTAATGCCTATATTTCATTAGGTCTTGTTAACTCGCGTTATCCTTTTATAACACCCTACACGCACAACCCTTGTTACTGTACGAGCAATCGTACCACATGGCTGCTTAAAATAGCCTCGACTGTCGATATACCCTGAAAATGCTAATTTGCTCGAGACCCTGTCATCCCTTACCACTCTTAACCCTTCTTTCTCTCTTATTCCAAAATACTCCAAGAGACGCGACGTTGTTCCCATACGTGTAATCGCGCACCCCGTTATTTGAAGAGGGTGCCAGAGTTCCGGTTAACGATGTTTGCTAGGGGTTAGAGTATGTCGCGTCCACTAAATATTCTCGTATCCCCTTTAAACGTAACCCAGCCGTACCCGGTCGCCAGGGAGTCACCCTTGTTTATGTTATGAGGGATGTTTAGGAAGGCAAGTTGAGTTAGCACTGAGGGTTCCTGGATCGAGTTTGTTAGATACTTCCTATCGGTTTCGCAAACAGTGTTGGAACCTCAATCACCGTTCGCAGTTTACGTATACTCAGGAAATCTAGAAATATATATGGACTTGGGCCTTATGTTTATGTCATTGCCGGTTTCTTTCTCATTCTCCAAGAAAGATTAGAGATCTCTTTGTATAACATGGGAATTGCATTATACCGGAGTCGCGTGTATCTCGTTTCGTTGCTCAGCGCGAGGGTGTAACGGAGTCGGAGCGAAAGGGTAGAGAATGTCGGACTGGATGGGACATACGTCATGGGTTGACAAGCGGAACAAATGGAATCTGAACCAGCAATCCTCCGGTGTAAGCTGCTTATGTATTGGCCCACGTTAACGTCATTCTGTTAATAATCTAATAACATTATTCGCTCATTATACGCATCAAAGGCGCGAATGCACTTTACATGCAATTATAATATACATATACAGTATGGTTAATTGATAACAACGAAGCAATAATTCTCTTTCCATTCTCGGTGCATTGTCGATTTTAATCGATGTCAAAAGTAATTCATATTCTTATTAGTCGTTTCTCGCGAGACCAATCGGAAATGAAACGGCCGACTATTACCAGCACGTAACCTACCCCTAGAATCCGGGAGATCCCTTCATGTGGCACATACCTTCGGAACCTCGTCATTATTCGTCTTTACGCCACCCTTTATATATACGTTTTTTAAGTGGATTTCAAAGTGGCTGCTTTGAATTTACCTAGAGACGTCCTAAATGCGATTCTCGTATATAAAAAAGGGGATAGAGAGAAGAGACGAAGGAAGGAAAAAGAGAGACAAAACGCGATGCTGTATCTCCTACCGGAAACTTCAATGGAATACGATAGTTTTAACACCACGGGAGGGCGGAGCTTTTGAACATCCCTTCGTCGCCGCAGGGATGAAAAATACCCCGCTAAGCATCGCATTGGGCAATTTACTTGTAAAAATTTACTCTGTATGATAAAGTACCACTCTTTTCCTCTCTCTCTCTCTCTCTCTCTCTCTCTCTCTCTCTCTCTATTTCTATTTTCCGTACCACATTCAAGAGTCACTACCCTTAACTCGTCTAATTTTAGTAAAATCGTCGAAAGTACTTTATCGAATTTGTCCTATTACTAACCACGTGCTTGTCAGCCTTTCCTAAAAGCTGGCTCGCACAATTCACTATCGGACCGAGGCCACCGACTCTATCTTTCCAGCGATATCTAATAAATCGGTCGATATCTCTTAAGGAATTCTCTAGTTCCGTCCTGACGCCTCAACGAGACCAGAGGAGTAACGTTATACCGATACCTATCGCAGTACAAGAATCGAAGCTAGGACATTAGTCATGGGATCAAGAATAATCAGCACCCATGAGGTTTAATTCTGCTGAATTTCCAGATCCATCGTAAACTTGCAAAGGACTTACGATCGCTCCTTTCTCGGTCTACGATTGCTTTAACGACACCGTCGTGTCTCATAGAGGCTCGTTGCTTCGCTCCCGAGACTGGAAAAGGGTATTTGGGATGAGTACCCGAGAAGAGAGACTGCCAGGATTATAGGAGAATGAGCCATTGCGAAACGGGCTGGCCTCATGCATATGCCACAATCTCATTTGACTGCATAATCGTATCGGAGTCCCCCGGGAAGCCCCGTGTCAACAAGTTACATATTTTTCTATTCTCACGGCAACGTACGCTGTTCGTCTGGACGTGAGCATAACGATTTCACTGGCTAATTCGACGATTATTTGCGCGCGATTCCTGGCCTCCTTTTCAATTCATGGAATTAATTATCAAAGCCCTTCATTTTTCCGTATACTCTTTCTCAGCGCCATCGTCGCTCTTACGAGAAAGCATACACGGTGCGACAAAAGGATGAAACTAGGGAAAAGGAAACCGAACCAGATCACGAAAAGTCTGGTACCCCGAATGGGAGTTATTCTACCGGTTCTCATAGGAATAGCGGAAAGACGCTTTTTGGGATACTATACCTATCGAAACGTGTGAGTCATTTCCGGTCTCCTAATACGGAATGGGATGAGCTCGATTCGCTAGCGAAACAGGAGCTAAACCATGATTTATAAGACGTAGCATGAACAGGAACGCGCGTCGGGCAATGCTAGCGCGTACAGAAGGAGAAAGATGGTTGTCGCCTAGCGGTTTCATTACAGTGATATATTATTACGTCAGACTTGCTTTCCCGTCGCCCCGTTTCCACCTTTTCCCTTATTCACTCTCTCTCTCTCTCTCACTCTCGCTCTCTCTCTCTCGCTCTCTCTATCTGTCTCACTCACTCACTCAGTACCGTCTTTGAGACCCAAACCGTCCTGCCGGTAACGCGTTGTGCCATTCCTGCGGTGAATGTTATTTTATATTTATACGGTACGTGCGTTAGTAATTCATGGGGTTTTGGGCATGCTGCTTATAACCTACGGTTCAACTAGTCGTACCCGTTTCACGACCTTCTAGACTGGTATATATAGCAAATTCATGCCGCACCACCACCCTTCGTACACCCGCCTACTTCAATTCGGGGGGGGGGGGGTCGCTACCAAAATGGAACACTGACGTTGTACCAAGAACGGCCAGATCGATCAAGAAAGGTCACTTCTTTATGTCGTACCTTGCCATTTATTTTCAGCTTGGCTTTCCCTCGCCTCTTACACTGAAAAATTACGTCGGCGACTGTATATTACGTTCTCGCCATTCGTTTCTCCTTTTATATTACCTGGATGCAGTCTCTCTCTCTTTCTCTCTCTCTCTCTCTCTTTTTCTAACTCTAACTGTTATATACATATGCGGCACAGCATCTCTCATCCTTACTCTGCAGCATCCCGGATATCTCGATCTCTCCTTGGTGGCCCCAGAAGACTACTTCTCACTGTGGGTATATACATATACATATATATATATATATATATATATATATATATATACCTTGCCCATGTTAATTCTCTAGACTTTGCCATTCTCTATCTCTGTTCCGCAGCATCCCGCAAGCTTTCCAGCTGCGAGTCCCTCTCTATCTCTTCTGAATCTCTCTCTCTCTCTCTCTTTTGGGAATCTTACCTACCCTAACCACCAGATCTCAAGCACTGGCCTAAAGTTCGACACAAACACCGTTTCGCATTATATCTAACCGAGTGAAACTAAGACGAAGACTAAGAACCCTTTCGGTGGTTTCTATTAAACGCCACCCTAAGACCACGGGGTGACTTTCGTTATCCAATTGCCAACCACCAGATCCACCGGCGTAGTGAGAGCATCAGATAAATATATACATATACATTATGTGCTTTCATTCGGTTATGGGACAGACGGATATACGTGTTTGAGGTGACGCTTCTACGTGTTATTTTGTCTCACCCTCTCAAGAGATGAGAGAATATACAACCCTCCAGATGCCTCTCACGCGAATTTGATTCAACGAATCCCTACATCCCCTTATCGACTCTCGATATACTGGCGACCTTACTACCCTCTCCAAGGCAACGATCACCCGTAATGTCTCAGAACAACTCCATATCCAACTTACCCCAATGCATTTCTTTTTGGAAAATTGAAAAAAATCGCAAAATTTTTTAATTTTTAAAAACATTATGTCGTAAGCGACGTTATGCAAATTATGTAACCAGATGTGTCATGTGTATATTACTCCGAATAAAATTGTAATGATCAGTTTATATTTCGTGCCAAATCTAGTTCATTAATGATAACGGTATAGGCATTAGTGTAGGCATAGGCGGTAAGCGGCAAATATTGGCCCCTTTTGCCAATGGTCGCTGGCACTAGATACATCGGACAGACAGAAGCGCGAGACATAGGCTACGTTGTATTTTCTTAACTCGACACTTATAACGAAATGCCGAGAACTAACCTACGTCACCTTCGACAGTCCACCCTTCGTCCGTGCAGCCGCATGTCAAGCGAGAGCCAGCGAATTAATTTTTCACCGCGAACTGGCATATATAAGGTATATAAAAAGGAAATTTGTAGAAAATAGTAAGCTATATGTATATCTAGTATCAATTTTTGTTTTCTTATAATTAAGACCTGTTAAAGGCAAAAGGGCCGTCTTACATACAAATAACTGTATTAAACGAATGATCACGAGGAACACTCGAAAGAAAAAGAGGAATCTGTAATTTAATACGTACCACATTCATTGGCAAATTGTGCCATGTGAATAAAGATCCGAGATTCCTCGAACAGTGATAAAAAGTTTATACGGTATTTCTGTGAAAATTGTATAGTGTTAATATTCTGGGTTAATAATATCATGCGAATGAATAGGAGTATGTTTCTGCTTTGGCTGGCTAAATTTATGATAAACATGATTTCTCAAATTATACTTTTTTATTTTAATGATATAAATATCTCACTGTGTTATTCTTATAATAATATTTATTTAATGTGATTTTCATTTTGGATTCCGATATTGTGTATATGTATATAGTTATTTTCTGAATATGACAGAATACCTCTCGTAACCATAGGTAACTTTTCTTTTCATAATCGTTATTTAGCATTGGGTACCTGCGCGATACGCCGTACGTGCTTTACGAAAATATCAATGCGACTGTATAAATATTATAAACGTCGTTTACGTGCTACTTTTTCATATTTCCAACAGAATTCTTGTATAGTGTTACAGAATATTTCACTGTGCCAGAGCACGCGGCTAACGTACACCAGAAATTAGATAGGTATGGTGAATAGTGAATATTCACATAGGATTCAAATCGCGTACATGTGTATATAGTACGTGTACCGTGGAACGGTAAATTTACGTTCCGCGTAGCCGCACGTTATTATGTCGAAATGCTCGATTCAACCTATGTATACATATATATTTATATATACAATATAGGCGGGGAGCATAGATCGCGTTTGAATTTACGAGCAGCCGCCCGAACGTTCTGGCATTGTTTCGTCGATGCAACATTTTATTTTGCTGCCGACACAGCTGCACGGACTCGGCCTGTGATTCTGCGGCCACTTCGGTCCGCCCAGGTTGCTTCCCCTCCTCAAAAAAAAAGATGCTGCAACAACAAAGCCGTGGAACGATACCATTATTTTATGGTAAATCGGATACCTGTCGCATCGTATAGCAGAAATAAAGAATTAAGGATTAAAAAGAATTTGTCAAAAAATATGATTTAAATCCATTATTTACAGTATCACGTACTCTCGTAATGTGCCAGGGGAGAAGCGTGAACTCCGTGCGGCGCAATGTCAAGACTTTGGAGTTTGTCGAGTGAACGTGGTGAATTCGCTGAGCACACAAGTGACGTATAAGGGAACGTGACTGAGCGAGGAACGAATCTCTTACTGTACCTTTTTCCTGAGTCATACCTCCGTAGAAACAGTTATATACACACGAGTCAAATACCCAAGCTTGAACTTCAGTCCACAAACTTGAGCATCAGTTATGCAGTGATGGGAGTCTCTCTTTGGACAGACGAAAGTTGCTCAGCTGCTCTGGGTATTTATGTACGCACAATTGAAATGAAGGCCTGGCAGTATCAAAGAGCCTCGAGAGACGGGGCTACTCCGGGTTTTACGGGAATTTCTAGAGGATATCTTATTACAGGATGAAATTCGTGGGAACTTGCGCTGTCGTTGTTCCTCATTTATTTTTTCTTGCTTTATTACTATTTTTAAACGTTTTTCTTTCTACGCTTCTGTTCTTGTATCTTTACTCGTTTTACTTTCTTTCTCTCTCTCTCTCTCTCTCGCTCTCGCTCTCTCTTTCACTCGACTCTACTACAGAGACTCGCGAAAAGGGTCTTTCAAAAGAATACCGCTCCCTTTGCCACGATGTTGTTACAGAATTTCCTAAAGGAAGAGACAAAAGATAGACGGTTTCCTCTTGAACGTTGGCTACACTGGGTCATAACGGTGAAGTTAATTTTAGCGTTATATGTTTTATTGCAAAGAAAAAAAAGTAATAATTGACAGCTATGGTAGACGTCATTTTTTATTTAATCGGTTGATTGATATTTAAGACAGTAATTCCTGGTACAATGGCGCATGTCTCCTTTCTACTGTCAATCGCTACTTCATCCAATCCTAGAAATTGGATAATTGAATAATATATGAACGTGAAATATGTGGTGGTATAGTAATGCTTGAGGAAAATGATGCGTGCGTGATATTACGAATTGTAATGGATTATGGATTTTATATTGTCTTTTTTTTCCTTCAGCTGTTCACTGTGTATTACGTTATCTTTACATTTTTGTACTTCAGCCTACACGCAGCCCTTCGCTTCCAGCTTTTTTTTCCATTCTCACTCATGATTTTCATCCCCTCCGTGTTCCTGATTTTATCCTCGCGCGAATCTCATCCTCCATTCTCTTGCGCCACCCCTTGGCTAAGCCGAGGGGTTTTCTACGGTCTTAGGCATACCGCATCTAGAAAACGCAAGACTTTACTGCTGATAGACTACTGCATTCCAAGATTCCCCCTTTGCCATAAAATCCACCCGATATCCTATCTGGTATATCGGATGATGCGAGGGTGTAATCTCGACGTCAATTTGTACTCTCTCATTTTTTTGCAATGTTTCTGAAAAATTTTATCCCTTCAAGAAAGAGGGTTCGCGCTGATGATATTACAGGGTTGAGATATTTTTTTTATAAAAATCAATTTGCCTCTTTAAAACTTTTTTTTAATTAGACACCCTTAAAGTATTCAACTGTACGGTTCATTCGCAGAGACATACAGCGACTCGTGTGCATTTACCCCATGAAAATATGCAAATACTACTTTCCATGCGAGATCGTTATCCTAAAGCTCGAAAGCGAGAAATATAATTTCCTCGAAGCTCATTAGAAATTACAGTGGCATGCTGAAAGCTAAAGCTTGCGAGAAGAAGGTAAAGCTCAGGTCTTAAGCTGGTGACTGAGCCATTCTCAACAGTGTACACAGATCGAACTACGCTCGATCTATTCTCGCCAAAGGGAAAACGAAGACGATGCTTGATGATGTCATTAGCCTCTATATTTATAACTTCTGTCTTCATTATGAATTTCGATAACTCGATAGAATCACCAACGAGTAGTTCTGGGGTCAACGAGCAATTGTCCAATTGAAATCACTCCAGCATTATCGTGGCAGACCGATCAACGACCACGTGACCTACATTTTCTTGAATTTTTTTAAGTTATTCCTGAACCCCGTCAAGCTTGACCTTTCGATCCAATACCCTTCCACTTCTCTCAATGTGAAATGCAGAAGGTTCAATATTACATCTACCTCGGTACAGTCGTCGGACGTAAGTCACAAGGACAAGTGAAATGTCACTCATAATTTTCGAGTAACATAAGTACACATAAAAAAGATATTTTTATTTGTCATATTTTATTAATTCACTTCTGAGAATTTTTTCTGGAAAAAAAATGTAGACTTGTAATAAAAGCTTAAAATTTTTAACGACACAATGAAAAAGATTTTTTGAACTACTCGCGAACCCTCCCCCCCTCGCGCTGTGTCTTTCACCTATGGGAAATAGGCGGCGGGAGTATTTCGAGTGGTAACCTCATAAAAAGCCTTTCTGAGAAGGTCAATAGTAATACCGCGACCCTTACGGAACACGGTGCTTGTTAGTGGGGCGAATACACCACCGGCTAAACTATAGTCCCAGCTCGGGGTGATTAACGCGGTTAATTTGTTGTAATTTGAACCGGCTACCAGCCGGGATATACCTAGCTATACTGCTACAGCTTACCTACCTAGAACAACCTTGACATCCTTCTAAATAATTCAGTAGATGTATTCGTAATTTGTGAAAGGCTCGCCACCCATCCAATAATCGCAAATGCGAAGACAACAGACAATCAAACAGTCCGATTCGTACCGACGCCTTGAAATTTGATTTTACGGTAGAGAATTTATTCACATATCAAAGATCGATACACCATGATTCTATTACCACCCGTTATGGTAGAGCTTCTATTTTCAGTGTACGGAATGAATTGATTCGCAGTAACGAAAATTAATCCAAATTCAATATTGAGCCGAGCCCACATGGGTTGTGATCGATAGTTACTGGTTTTCCTCCAACGCCTGTTACTCTCTCTGTCCGACACACGTAATTTCATATACGTCTGTCTCTCTTGCACTCACGTCGGGAATAGCAAACTCACAAAATCCAAAGTATATCTCCTCTGTCTGGTCTATGCACGCTCCAGGTACAATATCTTTACAGTAAAAGATTGCTAGTAGGTTTCTGCGGTATTTTTTGAGGTGAAATGTTCTTGGATTTAACTACAAGTTGGTTTTGTTTTCCTCTTCCTTGTGGTCGGACTAATATGAAACATTGAGCCTATAGCTGGCTGGTCCTCCTAATTTTAGGGAGTAATGAGAAAAGCATAAAGGGGGTGACTCTCGAGGGACAGGGAATTAAGATTCTGTGTTAACCTGGAGATAGGGAGATGAATATGTACTGTATACCTATAGAAGGTTAGGTCGAAAGCCAACAACGGTGCAAGACAGAGGGCAATGAGAGGAACGGATGATTATCTCGACAATGCGTTGTTGCCATGAAATTAACAGTTGAAAAACGTATCGCGTGCTTGGGTATCTGAGTCGTTTGTAACTGCCTGTGCACCGGGTACTTGTACATATGTGTATGGGTTTTAGTGAAATCTCTTACGAATATAGATACAGTGTTGCCAGCTTCTAGCATTACCTCGTGTTATACAAGTTTGTCTGTGTGATGTACGTTTTTGGATATGGTAGAGCATTGTTAAATGATTTGCAATTAGGGATCCCACGTAGTATAAATTCTCCATGGACATGTGTGGGACGTCTAATAAGACATTTGTGTTACACGGGATATATAATGGAGAGAAAAAATGTTATTAAATCTTTTTTTATAAATTTTGGATTTCTGTACAAAACTTTGGACCAGTATATGGGTATTCGTGAAAATCACTCAACGATCATTCCGATGATTTTAATTTTCTTCTGGCTTGCAAACGTGTCGATATGGTGATTAATCAATTTTCTTTTAATTTTCTCGTTAAAAGGTAAAATATAGTAAACGTGGCGAAACGCAAGAAAGTCATAACGTAAGAGCGATCGCGTCTTTCTGACTGCCCGTTAACGTAAGCAACGTTGCGCACGAAGGCTTGACGGTTAATACCTTTAATCCGGGTTTAGAGAGGGGTGGTCCTGGTGATAGCCCCGTTATCGTGAATCATGTTGGCACTACTTACCCGCGAGGTGAACGTTACAAAAATGGCCATGGGTATTTACCCACCGGTCAAAAAAGTTGATCGGGAGGGTGATGCAGATTGAATCCTAATTTGGCAATGATGAAGAAAGGGCAGTTATTTATAACGCAGTTATTTTAGGGGTGGAACATTTCGACGTACAAAATAGGATGAAATAGGGGTAAATAGAAGTCGGCCGTGCTTCCAGAGGGAAGGACTAGAGAGTCCCTGGGCTATCGTGGTCCATAACATGTAAACCTGTAAGACAAACATTAGCATGCATAGGTTGCCATAGAACATTTAGCTTCTCGTTCCTCTCCACCATCCCAACCCACTATCGAATACTCTCTCTCTCTCTTTCTCTCTCTCTCTCTCTCTCTCTCTCTCTACCAGGCACGTATATCTTCATCCCTAAGCCACCTTCACATCGTACCCTCCGTAGCTCTCTCTCTCTCTCTCTCTCTCTCTCTCTCTCTCTCTCTCTCGCTCTCTCTCTATCTCTCGCTTTGGCCGAGTTGCCCAGAGTCCATACTTTAATATGGAGCCCATGCTCGTGGCTAGTACACTTGCCTCTCATCACTTTTTATCCCAAGAAAAAGCGCCACCACGTCGCTTTACGACCGTATGCATAAATTTAATTCCCCTACTAACATGTGTGCCCATTAGAAACGGAACTTTCGCGACGTTTCGTTGCCTTGGATGGACTCCAAGATTCTCACCGGGACTGTTCAAAGGATTGTCAACGTTTCTCAAGCAGACAAATTAGACGAACGTTACAATGTTTTTACACGTGACTCGATGCCACTGCGTTAATGGGATGCATATTTTTCTCTTATTCGAAATTTGCACTCGACCTTTATCCTTTAACGTGCTTCTTCTTTTTTTTTCTCATATATATTCTACTTCTTTATCTGGGCGCGCGACTACCAACCAACTTGATTACAGAGAGCGCACCTCTCTCTAATCATTAGTTCGCGACTAATGGCAGTGCTCGTTATTATTTCAGAGAATTCCCGCTCCAGATGCTGTCGTCATCTTCTTTATCTGGACTAATGTGGTTGCCAAGAGCATCCTCGACCGGAGAAAAAAATCTGACATTTATAAGCAGAAAATGCGTTTTGTGGTAAAATTGAAAATTATTTTACCTCCGACCAGGGACTTTTGTAGTCTAGTATTTGTCTATGGGGATGAAATGCAGTAGGAGAGGGTGGTAGCATGTGCAAGATAAACCGAAACTATCCCCTTAGGAGCCGTCTTAACCCAATTTCTCCTATCCAGAGTATACGAGACGCGTTACGTAACGTTTCGGTTGGGTTTCGGATACAGGTGCATCCTCCATACACTCACCTACCCCAAATGCACACGAGTGTCGTTTAAGCTACCCTCTTGTAGGGGGCTCCTGAATATCCGAGGGTTAACCACTCGATTAGGAGCACGAGAGAGACAGAGAAGGAGACAGAGGCAGAAGATAAAACGCAGCCATCTCAAGCCCAACTTGATTGTCCCAACCCGGCCGATTTGGTGAAGGATTTTTGTATGAAATTTCCTTTCCTTGGCTTCTTTTTTGTGCCAGAAAGCCCAGTTATTCTGGCAGCCATATTATAAGGGTGCGCAGAGCTACCCCTCCCGCTGCCAAACTCAACCCCCAAACTCCTAGCCTAAGGCATATCCGCCTTATCTCATTATCGTTTATAAGGCAAAGCTTCTTTATTATCCCTATTCTTTTACCGGGCGCATGTATTACGCAAGGTTTCAAGCTTCATGCCAGATTGATTATCAACTTATCCTGCCTGGCTGTAAGGATCCAGCATCGAAGAAGAGGATCGCCCTCTTGTCCTCGACTCGCTTTGTTGTACCGGATGCTCTTCGGCGGTTCCAACGAAACCAAAAACTGATCCTATGGGAACAACGTGAGTAACAGGACAGTACGTAGATGCAAGTGGGACTCTTTTGCGAAAGTTTGGTCAGAACGAAGTTCATGCAGTTAAGGTTAAGCGTGATATAAGGAACGAGGGGTTATTAAGCATTTATAGGTCTCTCGTGTATCCATGCACTGTATATATATATATATATATATATACACACGTACATGCACATGTACATACCTAATGTCTTCGAAGTCAGATAGGTGCTATGTGCGGAACGCTCTATGCTAATAGCATAGGATCCGAGTGGCTCTCTCGTACACAGAATCGCACTCGCATTACGAACTTTAACGCCGAATAATTTACCTATTAACGTTTTCCAGCCTGAACTGATTACGTACCGGAATTTCAACCCTGGAGACTGGTTTCAGGGAATCCACATACTGTTCGTATATCGTACACGCCCGTTATATACATTCGTGTAGTGGGAGTCGAGGGAGCGTTTTGGAAAATCTCGTAACATTTGAATTTGCCTGTCGACTGTCGAATAATCCGTGAGTATTGTTCGTTGGTTATATAATCGTGGATGATTTCTTTGGCGCATTGTCTGCCTCTATGTTCAACGGATACGACCATGAATGGACTGGGAGCTGAGAGATCAGAGGGTTACGATGGGCTTTTAGCTGGGAAAAGGCCCCTGGAAATTTCGAAAGGGTCGTCGTTTTGCGCTACTGAAGATTATTCAGCGGTCGCCCATCAAACGCGACCGGTTAACGCACAATGGTAAAGGAGGAAGTCCGATCAATAGGGATATTTGCGATCGGAAATTGTTAGTTCCGCTCGACTAATGCTCTTCCGCCGGAGATAACGGCTGCTACGTCACTTCCGACATATCTACCTTGCCTGCCTACCTACCTACCTATCTGTCCATCTAGCTACCCGTTGCGATGATCCTGCCGGGGCGGCTCTGGTTATCTACTGGTTAGTAATACGAGAGTAATTGACACTTGACGACAGTAATTGTCAATCGAAAGGAGTACATCCGGTATGGGAATAAATGTAGGACACGATTGATCATTAACTGGGAAATGATAAAGGTCGCTGGCGCATTTAATGGCTGATTATTTTTATGGAGGAACAGGTCATGCTAATAGGAGGAACGAAAATAATCGCACCCTAGTTGGTACGGAGGTCGGTAATTGAATTTACATGAAATCAAGTTCCTCGTCTTATTAAAAATGCAGAACCTTTCTTTGGGGTTGGGGGTGTTCATCTTTCTTTTGAAATTTTTTTTGATATTCTTTCCACCACCCTCCCTGTCGGGGATGCTAGATCGAGTTATCGTCTTGTTCTTCGCCTGTGTGAAAAGCGACAACAGTTTTTGGTGATTAATTGAGTTTCTCAGCTCGAAATAATTAGGGCTAGGTGGTAATTACTGTTCGTGAGAACAGCCCTTGTCTTTTGGGAATAAAAAAAAAAGGAACCACCAAGAGTTACGGTTTATTGAAAATTTATTCGCAATCTTTATTTGCTAACGTGTTTGCAATTTTTTGATTATCTTTACCCCGTGTCGAGCTGAAGTTGCAATTCTGATGAATTAAATGAAACGTCCGGTAGGTTACGATTTTTCCGAGTTTGCTTAACCCTGTATACACACGAATTAACCCCTTCCCGTACTTTAGCGAGTCTGACTCGCGATGAAGATTTTGGCCCAAACATGCATATCGCGAG
>JASANN010000352.1:492944-518337 GCA_031762395.1 Calameuta pygmaea | reverse complement strand
GGTCTGTTTAGCGCGCGTCGATGTGTACCGCTTGGGCCCGAGTTTCGTCGAGCTAAATGGCACGGGAAGGGGTTAAGAACGAAGTCGACGCTAAGGGTTTGCGAAAAATATTCGGTCGCGTTCGCGAAACCTGAAGCTTTTCCAACTCACGCTTACTTTCCTCGTAATTAAAGTAATTGCCAGCCTTGTGGGGTATTAAACTCAGCTCGCACCTACTCGTACTTATACGACCTTGTAATTGCAAGGAAATAAAAGTGAGCTAAGCCGGCTATTAAAATGCCAACGGTTAGTTTGATACGTATGTACCCACTATTTATATACGTACGAAGAAAAGTTACAGCCGGAGGTGGCTAAGAAATCCTATGGAGAATTTCAAGTTTTCAGAGTCAATATATGACTACGCGGTCAAGTTTTATTCACAATGTATATCGTTGGAACATGGAAAATTATTCATCTAGGACTGTATACCTCGTGAACGAAGTTGACACTAGGAGCTATATTATAGTCTATTATATAATTATGTTACAGCACATAGCAAAGGACGTTATAGATGCCTGGTTATTCAGAGCACCAACTGAACGATGGTTTTACCGTAAGAATTAATTGGGCGCGTTAAATTTGTATACACATATATATATGTATTCGTATACACAACTAAAGTATATTTACCGTACGTTATGTGATTGACGTAGAAAGTTGTTGGTCGATCGTTTTATCCATTAACCTATTTGTCTGTGAATTAGTTGCGAGCTATTTCTCTGGCATTCGATTTTCCTACCGATTTTGTATTAGTAAATTACTACCAATTGGGGACCAGGATATTCCCTCGTGAGTTGCTTTCGCTTGAAATCAACGTCCACTCCCTATATCTTATAGGCTGAATGGGAATTTTGTCATAATCGCTATTCATGTTTTGCACGAGATTTTCATCCAATTTGTATTCCCACGTCGAGTCCGATGGTAATTCGTTAACGTAAACACGCAGTAACGCTAATGAGCGTACGAGCTACCTACTAACGAACAGTTAATACATTCTGCGTGACCGAAACTCAGCACCGAGAAAGACAAAACAAGTGAAAACTAGAAAAAAATTGTTGGACCGAATTTTTTTTGAATTTCTCGAAATTAAATCTACGCTTTCGGTGTCACTGAAATAAAAAGTATGGGTAATGTAAAATAGGATATACAATAAACAGGTTTAAACGTGTCATTTGACGGTGAGAAAAACTGGCGCGCGATTTAAATGCACAATCGTCCTCCACGCTCCATCGCACTTCCCTTGTGGCTATACAGAGGGTGGTTTTTCGATGGGGTGAGCCCTCCTTACGTCATACTGGGTTATTTGCCTAGAATATAAGTGATGAGAATAATGCCTTTGGGAACGGAAAGAATACAAAAGGCTGCGGGAGTGTCATCCGGAAGAAAATGGCTGTGGCTGAAAGAGAGTCAAAGAGTTCGGAGTGAGTTTGCTCTTTTGGGTAGGTGGCGCGCTAGTACATTCTTCTTGTCACATTGTATCGCAGAACGTCTCGAGGTAGAACTAAGGGAGTCACTAATGTCGGTCGAAGTAAGGACTCTGCCGAGGAAGCCGTACGATATAAGAATCCTGTCTGGTTGACAATGAGCCAGTTTGCAGTGTCGCGATGCCAGGGTATAGAAAGAACCTATAGTTCGCTAAGGTGCTGATGCTGATGGCGGAGGTGGAGACGGCGGAGGCCATTTTTCCTAAGCGAAAAGCTTTGTCAGACCAGTGTGCTACAAAGAGTCGCTAAATGCTAATGGGAGTATTCGTTACTTCCGGCAGATTTTGCAATCTCTTACGACGACGAAGTCGACGTTAACTTCATATATATATATATATATATTTTGCCTGTGCAAAATCGGCAAATAAAAATTGCTGAAGGACGAGAACACGTGTAAAAAAAAAGATAGAATGAAAAAACTGTAGCTAAAAATTAAAGCCCATATTTAAGGAAAAGAAAAAAACAATATATAGTCTTCTTTTTCTTCCTACGCGGGAGTACGAAAGAGATAGACCGAGAAAAAGGAAAACGACTTTTCGCGAGCTTTGTAACTCCTGGTCTTTGAATTGCAAAAGCTGCTTACGTTTCCTGCGAGTTTCACGTTCGTCAGGTTAGCCACCTTAACCCACTTCCAGGGTAACACGTTGATCCTTGAATCTCTGGTTGCAACACATTCTTGAGGCACAGACACAAGTTGCATCCCGATAGTAAGCGACGAGCTAACTAGTTTAGTACTACTACAGTAGGAAGGTCTATAGTGCTAATGAGAAAAGTCCTAGGAAGAAGTTTCTATAGTTTATTAGAGTCCGTGACAAAAGTAATTAGCTCGTTTTCCTCTGTATCTAACGAAAACGTGTTTCAATTGCGTGAGTGCAGTGAGAATTACGTAAGCGCCAGAAGAATTATCAATGTTAACAATTTTTTTTTATACCTACTCCATAACATTGGCCACATAGCAGTATTGAATTTAGATACCAGTTCTATGAAAATACATGATTATCCATTCAGTTGGTAACATTTGTATGGACAGTATAAATCTACAGAGTCTCTAATAGAAGTTCTGTACGTTCGAGAGCACGAAATTGCAGGCACGAGCCAAGGTGTCGGATATTGGTCTGGTGTTAGGGCTTGAATGAGAATATGGTAGATTTTAAAGAGAGTAGGGGAGATAGACTTGGAGTGCCGTGAGAGAGAGAGAGGATGAATAGAGTGAGAAAGAGAGAGAGAGTAGGAGGGTGGCCAGGATGTTTCACGAGGGTCAAAGTATGTATTAGGGGTTATACGTGTATTCGTGGACGAGATGTGTTGTAGTTGTATTAAGGCGGCTGCAATTTCCCACCCCGGTGCAGAAGGGTTGCTGTGCCAGTATTACGACTAAGGTGTCTACCCGGTGTAGCTCAACAGAGTGCATATACAGTAGAGAGGGTAGCGGTTAACCTATCTGGTGGGGTGTGAATAGAGGGTGCTATGGAAGCTACACGATGTCCGACACTACCCCTGCTGCTGCATCTACTGCTAGTACTGGCTTCAAGATGGAAGAGGGTCGAAGGGGTTCGGAGGGTTCCTGCAACCACCCTCTATGCTGGTTTCCTAGTTTCCACCATCGTTCGACCTACGTGGACTCTGGTTGCTTGATGCTTCTCGATTTCTTATTTAGCCTGTTTCTTCGTTTGCTTCCTTAATTTTTTCCTTTATCATCTCACTTTTTCGACCCTTGATTTTCATTATTGACAATTTCTTTTTGCTGATGGATTTATTGAAACGTTTAGCGAGACTGCGTGAAAGCGTTTCTATGCTCGTACTACCCCTAAGGTCGCAGACCGTGGGGAGAGTTTAGAAATGACTGAAGCATAGACATAAAGTTTTGTATATAAAAATTCCAAGGCACATAAAATCCTACTTCTACTGGCGGATGCTAGTGTCGTGGTATAGGTAAACACCCGGTACATATCAGGGACATGTTCATTGTCTGTTCTACGGATGACATTTTCTTTTCTTTCACCCCTGTCGGAGCATGACTTTTCAAGAATTGACCGCTGTTTTATATTCCACGCTGAGAACGCTGATCCAA
This sequence comes from Calameuta pygmaea, assembly GCA_031762395.1. NCBI lineage: Eukaryota > Metazoa > Arthropoda > Insecta > Hymenoptera > Cephidae > Calameuta > Calameuta pygmaea. The sequence continues at coordinate 514,743 of JASANN010000352.1, read as the reverse complement.
CAGTCCCAGGGTCGCTCTTTTACGTCAGACACTTGGCAATTGCATCTCAGTGGCGTAAACTACTCGTTTCTGTTATTATTCTTGTGGGTCCAATACAATTCTTATAAAATTTACTCGTACTTATTAGTACTTACCAAGGACACTGGCGTTCTCGACCGGAACTCCTGTACACGTCTTCTTGTTAAAAAAAAAAAAAAAAAAAATTCTCAGAGAAGTTTTCCAACGGTGAGTGGTTAATGTCGTTCCTGGAACATAAATAATTCCGTATTTCTATCTTACTCAGATAAGCTAATGCAAGATAGGAAAGGAATAAAAAATTTCGAGGGCTTTTGAAATCCTTGAACAATTAGCGGAGCCACTTGAGAGGCCAAACAGTTTAAATCTAATAACGGGTGTCTTCTTTATTTTACCTGTTTCCATCTCTTACGTTTTCCTCTCTTCCTTTTTTACTTACCATCCTCGTTTACTTACTTTCTTTTACTTTCTCCTGTTCTGCGACTTTCCTCTCGCTACGTTCCTCCCTCTTCGTGACTTGTTTCTCTCCACCTACCCTTATACCTAAGCACACGCTAAATCCCCGTAAAGAAATCTTAGAAGAAGTTTTACCGCTTTACTTTATCCACCACTCGCCCTTCGGGGGTTAATTATTTCGTTATTCTGAATAATTACACGACGAACCTGTTACAGTCCTAATTGACTTTATAAACACGATAAACCTACCTGTACTCTTTACGTCAATTTTTATATCCACTTACAATTAGTAAATTCAAAATTTAATTTACAGACCAGCTAGCGTACTAGAAGCTTCTTTTAAGGGATGATATAAGGAGGGTAGAGGTACACAATACCCATTGAGACTACATGCCCACAACTTCTAATATTGATGTGTATAAAAGTCAGACGAAAAAACAGACTAACTTCGCAATGTACATTCAGCTAGTGATTAGGAATGAAAAGTCGAGAAAACTATCACCCCACCTGCGCATAGAAAAAAATGTGTAACAATACGATGAGAAAAAGAAAACCCATAAATGAAATAAATTAATTTACACGCGCAAGTAACAGGATTCTCCTAGTGTCTGAGGGGATGGTTGCAAGGAGGGTGGTTCTAATACCGGGTGGCCCTAACGGCAAAACGCAGCAGTGTGGCCCACTGCTGCCCTACTAGTCCGTGCTAGTAGTGGTCAGAACACTGGACCATGCTGAGGTAATTAGTTGGCTGGCACATGGTTTTCCCAAAGTACCCGCTTCACCCCTTATTCATCCCGTCTAACCCCTGACCTCGAGCATCCCTCTTTCTCATCCACGGCAAACCGAAACTCCCGTACTGCAGCTAATTCATGATCACTTAGAACGCGTGGGCCCCTCCACATTGTGGCCAACATTAAACCCAGCTAATTTCTCAGAGGACGAGAGCAACCTCGTAACACGTTTTGCCACTAGGTGTCTCACAGTAGCCATGGTAACGAAAAACGCGGGACATTCGAATCCCATCAAGCGACTTTATGTGATATACAAGCAAGAAATCTTCGGGAAATGAAAATTCAAACCGTGAGAAACATTTTGAATCAGCCAAGAGAATATCAAGAGAATGCTAGTCTAGTTTTATCGTACCGTTTACCTGAAACCATCAAGCGGTAACTAGCACGACACTAATTAATGTCTGAACGGCCTCGTCAGCTGACGACTTTTTTGCGTCAAAAGATGTTTACGGGCACGGAGTCACTTTTAACCGAGTTAAAGACGTGCCAACCCAGTTTAACCTCTGCCCTGGGATCTCTGGAGAAAAGAGAATCGTTAGAGTTCTGGACTACATATACCATGTATACTACACACACACACATATATATATATATATATATATATATATATATATATATATATATAGACACGCATGGGTTATCAAAGGTTTCTTTTTTTATGCGACAGTCACTGGTCTGATTATGACGAAGACTCAGCGACCTTGCGCATTCGCTCACGTTATATTTCTCTAGTGCTAAATTAACTTCATGGATTTGATTCGCCACCTATGCCGCACACGTGCTACCACTGTACTCTACGCGATCCCTTTGTATCACCTGTAGACCCGATTGCGAGGGTAACTCCAGAAACCGCTTTCGCTTTGGGTTGAAACAAAGCAAACTGTGCACTTTGTCGATGCTCTAGCAACCCTTACCATAGTCAACCCCCTTCGTTCCACTCTATAGCTCTCCATACTATTGCCGTATACTCTGTTTTGCGCTCCTTACTAAGCTGTATATACTATCGTACATACCTACGACCCTTCGCAGGGTGTAAATACGTCGGAGACTTCAGTGTGTTCCGAATGACTTCATAAGCAGATTAAAAATTGTGGTATATTATTGTTTTAGTAAAAAAAATGCATTATTGAAATTCTCTCTACTACTTCAGTGAGTAAAATTTGTTTTCTTACTTCATCCCTTATTTACTATATATTAAATGGATGTTGATAACAAATCTTGGGATCTGTCATGCATGCGGGGTAAATTGTTCTTCGCTCTGACAGGATCCTTTTGTCTCTCACAGTTGGCCCTTGGCGAATATTCGCAGAAGGTTTTCGTGTTGCGTGATCGTTAGTCCCAAAGATCAAGATTGTACCTTGTAGTTCCATTGGTCGATCTCGACACGCAGCTCTTATTTCTATAGCGGTTGTATTTCTCTACCGATTTCCCATAGTCAATAAGACTAGGGATTCCGCATGGCTGCTGCCTCAGATAGGATTTCTTTAATTCGCCTTCGTTTCCAATACGTGTTCCCTAAGACACGTCAGACGCCAATGACGTAATTGACCAACCTCACTACGTTCCTCGCTCTCGCATGTAACGTTTAATTGAGCAGCTCGACTTGATGGAAACTCGCCTTCGCGAAAGCTTCGCTTAAGCCTGAGTAGATCGTGGCTACGACTTAAAGCAGCTTAACTGTAGGATATCCCGTACGGCGCTTTATAAATCCGGAGATTTCACTTCTTCTCTTTCAGGAACTTTTGATCCTTTGACTCCAAGTCAAATAAATCATTGCTTTTAACCATTTGCTTTCCTATTGCTAACAGTCGTACCCCAAAATTAACGATTTTTTTTTTCTTATCGATGTTATACCAATGACGTGTCCCGATATCTAATTGCCAGTACATTAAATCTTAAAGTAATGTCGCGTTTAACCGGATCCTTGTAAGGACTTTTCATAATGACCGTAAAAACGATATGATCGCAGAGAGCAGCAGCCTTTAGCTGTACTACTTAAGCGTAATCCTGTTCCAACTGCACTCCCTGCTATACGTAAGCCATTAAAGGCTCGGAGCGATTTGTAGCCTTTTCATTTATAGCCGATAAAACATGCACGCGAATGTAGTAACTGGTAAGTTACTGATAAGTGAATAGTTCATTGATCTTCTTAGAAATTCATGAGAATCCAATGGTTGGTTAAATTTTGAAAAAATATATGAAAATTTTTTTGCACTTTTTTTTTAACCTCGGTCGGTATCACTGTACGTAATTCCGTATACGTGCTCTGATCTAACAATAAGTTTTGTTCGCGCTGTTGGCAACGCCCATGAAACGTCATCAGCGACAGTCATTTGTTCTGGTTAGTTTAACGTTTTTACAACGAACGGACAACGCGTCGTCTTTTCTCTTCTCCCTTTTCTTTCTTCAGCCCAATCGGCCAGCTTTTAGCCTCCTTTTATACGCTTTATCGTCGCTCTCTTGCCGGCAGACCCTCGCTTTACGATCCTCGGGGGCCCCTTTTGTCTGCGCATGCGCCGCGACTCTTTCGACGTCTCGGAACTTATTCCCCGTGTACACTCATACGTGCTTATTCGCTTGATTATCTTGGCAACCCTGAAATCAGCTGGAACCGTTTGGGCGAGCGTGCAAGAACGCGATTCACTCTATAGCTACGCATACATCAGTCGGAAAGGTGTTTTATGGCGGGTTCTTAAACGAGCGTCGCCCGTTTTTCCGGATGTCGTGCTGATTCGCTATCAACCTGAATATTTTATTGGCACAAACTCGATGCTATTTCTAGCTTGATCATTTTTTATCCAGTACAAGAAGAAAGCGGAAGTCGATTAAGTTTTATGTGCTTAGCACATCATGTCTTGAAAATGTAATTATTTGTCAATTATTTTGATATTACGTCATATTAACAACTTACTTATTTGCCAGATCGCTTATGAATAAACAGTCATTTTCTTACCTTGCACATTCCTTCGTACGTAACACAGATATTTTTCTGTTAAATATATATATGTATATATATGAAGTCCTGTTTCCATTCAACCTTCGGGACTCTTCGCATTGGATAATTATTTCAGATTTTAATTAGCGCCTTTGATGCACCGGGTAATCAAAATCTTCAGTTTGGATGAGTAACTGGTATCTCTGATTCTCCCTCAAAAGACAGGGTCACGCTTCATTAGCGTCGTGTCTCAGACGTTAATTAACGGATTCTCATAATTCTGAGGGTGTAATGCCTCTACGTATTCATGCATCAAAGTAAAATCAACTGACCTCTTAATTTATTAAAAAAAAAAAATTTCTACTTCCTCGTACTTAAATATTCTCAGCACGAACAATCCAAGAGGATGCACATATATTACTTACAATTAGTCAGAGATGTCAAAGGGCAATGCAATATCGGCTCAACACATTGTACATACTAATATACATATAAATACTCGCAAATAAGAAACTGAGGGGAATTTTATCGAGGTTGAAAAGTCGAAGAGTTGAAAGTTCACTTGTTATAGGGACTTCACGTGCTATTGAAAGCGCGCCACGAAACGACTTGGGTAAGTCTTAATATAGTGCATTATACATATATGAGACCCATGACCCATGCCGTACTTCTTTGACACGCGATCATATAAGCTTCCTTAGGAAGAAAAAAAATGTAATAGAAGCATATATGAAAGAATCATACACCGAGTAATCATAAGAGACGATTATTCACATATATTATCCTTATCAATATTTAATGTATACGTGACAGGTATAAAAGATGGTAATCATATATACAAATACCGTATAATATAATAAATATATTTCGTATCGATTACCAAAGTACCGATACGGTATCGATTTATCTTATTATTACAATAGAGTCAGTCAGGTTTGGTGTATTCTATTCTGTGACCATGGCGAATCGACACTCCGTGTGGTAAATCCTAACATCCCTTGTGGACTACTGGATAGAGTGTGTATCTTTCTCACCCTATATCTACCCTCTACACCCATACCAGGCTAAGGGTAGTTCTCGTACAACTCGAAAGCACTACTTCCACGGGCATCTATTTCTATAGGAAAGTGAAGTCCTACGCAGCTAGTCCAAGTCCTTCGATTTCCCATGTGACCTTCGACCTCCACATTCTCATTCGCGTATCTAATAATTCGAATTGATTGATCGACGTGCACGTCCAATGCATCCACGTTCGATTGAAATATATCGGAGCTAACGACAGTCGGCCAGTTAGACGGACAACCGAATTTTTTTCTTTCTCTCTCTCTCTCTCTTCCTCCCCCTCTCTCCTTCTCTCACCATTCGCCCAATGGTGACGAACCAGAAAACGAGTCATGGAACGAACAGGCTGGATATAAAAGAGAAAAAATGAAAAAATATCTATTGAACATACTCTGCATTTGAAGCTACCTCGTGATTAAAGAAAACCACTCGATTCTGGTTACAGAAAAATGCACAAAGCACCACCTCCTTTATCTCGGCAAGGGTGCATTTATCTTGCGCATCCACCCCTTCTTCTATAGCATACTGGTAAGCTTTTATTTTTTCCATTGTGAAACATTCATGGTACTACTTGTTTAGTGGGGCACGTAGACGGGGTACGTGATTCTCAGAAGCATATACAAGGGTACAGTATATTTTCACCCTTAAATCGTATTTACCAAATGTTAAGTTTGCTCTTGGTACATTCAATGATGGCAGTATCAAATACAACATCCTCTATATGAATACGAAAGGTGCAAAGTGGTAGAAGGGTGGCGAGCATATTTCGCATCATGGCACTTTCATGGCGCGACTTTGAAAAGAGGGCTGAAAGTGAGTAACAGTAAGGAGCGGATCGTACAGGGTGAGAGTGAATACCTATATAAAGAATGCCCGTGAGAAACTATGTACTGCGTCAGAAGCCCCTTTGGGCAATAGATTATTTTCCAGCCGATGTATTGCAGATCCGTAATGTCGTTAGGTAACGCGATTATTTAGTGGGCGGCAGACTTAAGGTGGTGAGATGAGATATATAACCCTCGGAGTTACCCTCAGACCCTGTAATTGATAATTTATTTGCAAAGTTTTGACATGCTTTAATATGGAACTCAGCCAGTAGCCGTAGCCAGTCAATTTTCTTATTTTTTCATCTTTACTTTATAAGACAACCCCCCCCCCCCCCACATCCCACCTTTACTTCCGTTATTGAATTTATACCTGTCGGGAATCTGCATCGTCAATCTGTCAATCAGCCATGTTAAGCATATATATTTGTGTATATATATATATATATATATATACACATATACACGTATATATTGTAACGAAAATTTTTGACGATGACGCAAAAATAAATGGCACCGCGAGAAATAATTATTAAGATACTAAATTATTGGACGCCAGGTATAACCAGATTACACCGCTGTCTCCTAAGGATACGCTAGCCAGCTCTTATGCGGTGGAGTCCTGGGTCTGGGAGACAATAGTAAAAATCTGATCGTTGTCTGCTCGTTAAATAGTGCTAACGGACTCACGATACCCTTGCGCTAAGGAAACGATTCCGCGAGGCGTGGACCGTACAAGCGGAAACTCAAAACCAAAATTCGACCCATAAACGATATTAAATAGCACCGATCCTCCAGAGCGCCACCGATTAGCAATCCGTGGATACAATAATGATCAGAAATGCGTGACGCACGACACTGCGACACGGTCTATCTCTCATTAACGTAAATGTGGCAGAACTCACAAAAGCGTCACTTGCCTTCCTTAGTCGCTCCAGGTATCCTTAAGGCCCAATCTATCTGATACTGGATCCCTGAAGCGGTCGCGAAACGGCACGGTAGACTATACAAAACTATACAAATCAGACAAAACTAGAACAAAACAATACGATACTATACAAAACTTACCAGACGAATACGCGTCTGTTCGTAGGCTCGGCCACACCGTGATTGACGCTAGGAATATGGAAAATCGGGAACTTTCCCGAAAGGCAGGCTGTAATACACCCCTCAGGCAAATCAGATTAGGGGACTCATCGACTTCGGCAGAGCGCCGCGATCTTCAATTGTTGTCTTTAATCCAGATAAAGTAGATCCTAGCATTTTTCGTGTTTGGGATGACTGCAGTGATGTTTCATGGCTGCGGCTCCAGGCCGTTACTGCTACTTCCGTATGCCCTCTAGATCGGTGAGATGCTCGTCGAATGTCCCGCGTAGCTGGCCTCTTAGCGTGTGTGTTCCGGTCTGGCAGTCGCGTCGCCTCGCCAGGTCCGTAGTTGGCACTCTCGGGGCCCGTAGTATTCAAATTTAGTCAGGATCCTTTTGGATCTGCTTGGAAAATATAAAACACAAAAAGAACGCTCCCACGAGGGAAATAAGTATAAATTTAACAAATAATATACAGTTCAACGTCACGAAATCCCTTCCCCACGCATAGAGCCTTATGATGCAGCCGGAAATCGTAGAATGTTACTTTTGTGGCGTATATCTCGAAATGCCACATCATAATATATATACACGTTTTCATTGTCGCAAGAAGCTCTCGAGCTGGTATGAGTTGCTCAATTTACATTGAGATTGATTCGAGACAAGTGCAATCAAGAGGTGCTTTGAGATCTTAGAGCTAACCTATCTCTCTCTCTCTCCCCCATTTCTCTCTCTCTCTCTCTCTCTCTCTCTTTCTCTCTCTCTCTCTCTCTCTCTCTCTCTCTCTCTCTCTCGTACTTAAGATCCTACCAAGGGGAACTCTGACTAACCGTACAGATGGATCCTACGATCGACTGACTTATTTGCATGTAATGGACCAACTCAATAACGAGATATACCAGAGATCCTTCTGGCATTCGTACATTAGGATTCCTACAAGCAGCGATGCCTGCCTTTGTCTGAGAAAGAGATGGAAGATCGTTGGTTGAGCTTTAAAGGAGCTTTAATCCTCAAGGGCCTTAAGATTTTATTCAAGGCTTTTGATTTAGCCTTTGCCGTCCAGCTCAAGAGGTGTTTTACGTGCGCGCACCTACCATAGGAATAGTGGACGGTTTGTGGTTTCCTATGAATAACTCAAAGCAGTGGCGTAGACCTTCGTATATGTACTCTAGGTGTACCAACCTACATACCATGCTTCTCATATACTCTCACGAGCTTCACAGGAATCTGGTCGTACGCAAGAGTTATCTACTGTGTAGTCTGCATCATGTAGGGATAATTTCTATAACGGAGTTTCATCTATCATTGCTCTGGTGATTTATACCTGCAGTTTGTGCAAATTGTTTTTAAAAGCTGCGACCACTGGCTGTGATCGTCTGAATTTTCATGGCTCTAGATGAATTAGCATACGGCCGGAATCTTGGCATACGTAGTAATTGGCATGTTTTTATACAGTCTGTTGAGTTCCCTAGTGTTACACGTAAGACTTCCTTATAGTCGTTCCTACTCTGGTATTTTTACTTTATTTTCTCTTCGTTTTCTTCCTGGCTTCCGTAACTTAACCGCCGGGCGCAAAACTCTTCGGGCATTTCCTTCCAAGCTTCTTCCGCTCAATGGAAGAACGGATTATCCTCGCGAGTTCTTCACTCACCCATACTCGCTGTGGTGTAACTTTATATCTTTTCGATAAAGCAGAATTGATTGGGTATGGGTTTGCACTGGTTGCATATATTGAGTAAATATATATAATATATATGTATAGATGCGGTGCAAGGACGCATTCGCGAAATCGTCCCCAGAGTCATGAGCGTAAGATTTAATCGAACATACACATAGGAGTATAGTGATATTTTATAACGAGTGAGTTATCGCGAAGGGGATATATAATCCATCATAAGAGTGAAAATTAAACTCAGAGTGAATCCTAACAAAATAAAGTTAGGCCATTCCCATGTTCTGCGTGCTGTGGGATATAGAATAGAAAAAGGAGTGCACTAAACAGAGATAGGACGGCAGGTAGACAGGGGTGGTATAGATATCGTCGGGTGATTCACGTGTGGCTCCCGGGGACAAAAATCGCTGAATAATAAACATCTGCGGAATCGAGTAATTGGAATTTATCGTCGACCCCGGCGATGCACCCGTAGGGGGCTGCATTTTTCACGTATAAAACTGGCCGGCACTCCGCGGCCATTTTACGAACTTGAATATTATCCCTGCAGAGCGCTATAGAGCGAATAAACAAACGGCAGTTTTTATCAATTAGCGAATAAAAAGTCAGCTTCGAGTAATTCGTATTCGCGTGACCATGGCTACGAAACATCCCCTATCTCCGTATCGTGAGACCGGAATGAACCTACGACAGGTGGAGGATAGTCATCCCTCTCTTTGGCTAGGCCATTACCGATCCCCTTACGCGCCCGACAATTCCACGGAAATACGGGGTTAACGCGCGACATTCCGGAAATTCCGTACTACGCGTGTCTTCGCTCTATCGGCTTGGCAAGTTATTAGAGGTAAATTAATTAGTAACCAGGAGCTTGATTAGAAGGCAACGTGCATCCGACATTCGAATACAAGCTTCGCAGACACCTTCATCCACATGTCCTACCTAATTGAATAATATTCATCCTTCGACGAATCTCATCTCCCTTCTGGGTCCCCTCTCTCGGTTTTATCTCGAGACGCATAATATCGAGCCGTACGTAAGATTTTCCCACGTGTCGCTGGAAAGACACTGAACCCCACGTGATCACAAATATCAATAGAGTAAATAGCAGGATGAAAATATTAAATAACGGAACACACGTCACTCAGGTGTATATAAGTAAAGTGGATGAAGTCAGAGGGGAAATAAAAATATGAAGAATCCAAGAGGGAGAAAGGAAGATAAAGAAAATAAGTACAAGGCAAAGACTCGAGCATGGCTATGTAGTTCGATACCTCTCCAGCTCAGGAACGGCCTTCTACTACGTGACAGCGTCAACGTGTCAGCCCCTTTATGCTATATTATGCCGCATTATGCCAGCCAGAGAGGGTTGAGCCCGGTGCGAGTCTCCGAAGGGTGAGCTTGCGGAGCTAGTAGGTACCTACCACCAAGGCCTCTGGCAGCATATTGCCGCAGTTTATAGAATACGATGCATGTGTACGGAATTGGGATCGAAACAAACACGTCAGCGGCAGGCACATCGATGCTAAGCGTAGTAGCTCGCGCAGTATCCGAGCCAATGTATTCCAGGAGACACGATAGCACCCCTCCGCCACCCTCTTAGCACGAGCAAGTAACTCATCCCTTGGAGATAGTCACGGTGGTGAGATCAGACGTTATATACATGTATCAGAGACACGCGATCTGGTTCAGAATCCCATATTGAAAAAATCTGTATCTCATATATGAATCGAGCCGAAGGTGATTTTGTTCAATGAATCTTGGTGCAATCTGGTATGTGGTCATATGAGTACATGTAGGTGATACGGATCCAACGTGCTCAGGAATTATGAATGGAGACCGGTAGGTAGGGAGATGATTTGGGTAGGATCGGTGGACAGATAAATTTTTGCCATGGTAGACCAGGTGCTCGGAACGCGTCCGGTAAAAAAATGAGTGGCTGCCCGAGCTGACGCGACCTTTAGGTTAATTTTATTTAACGGGACTGGGCACGGTAAGTGCAAACGTATTGCATTAGCGTGTTTAGTCGGGTAGGCACATGTGCGAAACCCGTTAAAATATCTAGAGTGCGTGTAATGAAGGTATGTATAATAAATGGTACCTACTCGCCCACTTGCAAAAGCTCACAAACTCTCACCCGTTGGCTCATTGCGCTCTCGTGTACATATGTACTCGTTAACGCAGCTATGCGCGTGTGGATATGAGGTACAGAGTGACGAGGTGCTTATGCGGAGTATAAAGAGAAGGACGTAGAGCTGTTGGGTTGGTCGAGAGTAAGCAGTAATAAAGCAGGTATTAAGGGAAAAGCTCGAGGACTTTACTCGCTTTGCTTCTTTCTTTGCTGCTCACCCTTTATTATTCTTGGTTAGTATTTTGTTTGTCCCTAGCTTTGTCTAGGTTCATTGCAGTTTTTGATAGTTTTCTAGTCGATGGATGTCTCGCTCTCCTGCACAACGTTATCAGATCCAGCGTTGGTACAGTGACTGATAAAAATATCGATTTGAATTTAATTCGTACAAAGGTCATGCTTGACGGGACATAAAATCGGGAAAGTCCACTAGTAGGTGGACGTGCATGCGACCTTTTCTGAATTTTTGTATTTTTGCAAGCTGAGCGATTAAACGAGTGGAAATCGACTAACGGATCGATTTCTGGATCAGGAGACTGGGAGGGACTGTTGGAACTACAGAGCAACAGACTGTGTTCTATGGACTATCGATAGTATCCGAGGGTATCCCTAGTACAGTTAGAATGTCCAATGGAGACGTAGTCCCTCGTTTTAGTTTCTGATGGACATTTTGTTTTTACTTCTTTCTAGGCCACCTTCGCTTTTTACTTGTCTTGCTTTTATTTTCCCAAGTGTGTGAGAGTCTCAATTTATTTATAAAAGTTGAAAACCAAGGTACTCTCTCATGTAACAAATTTCCTTCTGCTTCCGAGAGGCAGATCTTCCCTCTGAATCCCCCAAAAAAGTTGCTACGTCTCCCGGTGGAATACCATCGGTACCATTTCTGGTGGCGTTCTTGCGAGAGGCAGATGGGCGCCTGGGTGATTCCAGTGGAAAAGTCGTGCAGGAAAGGTGGTAAAAGATAGTCGAAAGCAATGCCATCAGATATGTATGACATGATGGTATAGATATATAAATTGGTACAGATGTTTTTGCAAGTCCGGGCGTCAATGTATCGAAATGCGCGGCCGTGCGTGATTGCTCGAATCCCACGAGTCTACGTGGCCGACTATGTATTCAGCTCACACGCTTCCAAAGCCTGGACCTATGTCAGGCTGGCTCGACCGCAAACGACCGCTTGGCTTAAAACTTTTACGTGCGCCTACAGGCTCGTAAGCGCACGATTTCCTGGAGACAAATGGTGACATCCCCGGGACTCTTCGATCCGTCGTGTACAAAAGAGAAGAAAAATAATATAGGGAAATATCGGATATAGGTATATAAAGTCAGCCGAGAACGAGGATGACATATATTCAAGGTGCCACGTTCTTATGGCTATCAGTGTAAAGGAGTTTCCCGAGCTTTACATTTTTCTCGCGAATCGACAATATTCGTTTAGGGACATAAAGAAGACGTAGAAGAAGAAGAAGAGTAAAAAATGAGAAAAGATGCGAGCTGATGATGAAGGGGATTTTCTGGTGTCGAGTCCGACCCTGAGATTTTCCATATCTGATAAACAACCCTATCCGGTGGTATCGAAAGGGTGCAAAAGCGAGTCTGAGCGAGGGTGCGTGCCACGAGGACATGAACTCTCACCAGGGTGAATTATGGGCCAGCACTTTGACACCAGTCCTTGCCACCTTGTACGTACCTAGGTGGGAAGGAAACCGACGAAGAAGGTGTCGGTGTTGTTTCCCAGGTTTCACCCTCTAGGGGTTGTGGTAGACCAAAGATGACCACACGAGGGAAAACTTTGGAGAAGGTTTAGGGTTCAGCATGGTAACCATATATAGATAGTGCACACGAGCATCCCCAGCGTCTTTGGGTATAACCACGCTTGCCTATGACCCCTGACCCGCAGACCCTGACTGACGAAGAAAAGTAACGCAGGAGAGAAGACGGTATAGAAAGAGGCAGTAAGAAGTAAGAAGAAACGCGACCTCGTGCTCCGTGATTTATATTCATAAGTTTAATACGAAGCAAGCTGCAGTCACGTCGGGTGAACCCTGAACCCGACCGGCCCTCCACCACCTCCTCCTCCGCCAGCACCTATCCGCCATAATTTATGTATTTCTTGTTGCCTCTACACGCCATCAGAGCCTATATCTGCTCGAGAGGAGCACCTGTCAGCCTGGAGACTAACGTAAACTGCTCGCTCGCTCTTCGGGGAACAAAGTTCCTGCCGCAGGATAGATCGCTGCGAATTGTATATTCATGCGCAATTGCATACCATCTCCTTTCTCTCTTTCTTACCCTCTCGCTCGCGCTCTTCGCGCCCCTATCGAGGATCCTGGACTCCGCTCAGACTTCGCACCAGTCCGACAGACAGTCTACTCGATTCGTACCCATCTCGATACTCTAGTACCTAGCCTATACCAATACCTATGGACATGTATACATGACTATGGTCGACCTACTAGTCAACCAACTCTACCTACCAGCAGTACTGAACAGCCATTCAGGCCTCGATCCTTGTCTAGGATTTCCTAACCCTAGACAGCGAACGGCTGTACTCGGATCGATGGCAGTTCTGTGCGAGCAAGGAGACACCTCGTCAGAGAGAGTTTCTTGAGCCTTACTTTATGGGGATTTAGATTGAAATATCTATGGTAGTGAGATATTGAATCGATAGGGTAGATTGGTCGTTCCTGGTACTTCCTTTGAATTAAATATAAAATGTCTTTATGGAATTTACATGTTTGTCTGAATAAGGAGCACATCGAATGATACACCGAAATTTATGTATTACCAACTTTCCCAATGGGCTTATAGATATGTGCGGGGTTTGAGAGAATATATATTCGGTATGTTCTCCTACCTACGATGAGGATATAGTCCTGTGTATGCGGGCTTGTGGATACGTAATGACGTCGAGCGTAAAACCTTTATGCTCGGAAGCTACTGTACCCCCTTCTATCTCTATCTCTCTTCCTCTTCTCTCGATCTCCCATCTCTGTCCTTATACTACTACTTGCAATGTTACCGATGCTACGCTACTATTAGAATTGCCGATAGCACTGATACTACCAGTACTAGTGCCGTTACTACTACTATTACTGAATACTAATTTCATCTTGTCCTATGCATACGTATTTCGCTATATAGCTCTATCCTTTACTGGCAGCCATGGTGATACTAGCACTCTCGAATCACCAACCACCTAGGTAGCTCCCGTTTAATTACCGATTCTAAAACCACGTTTGATATTCCGCTGTTCCGAGTGTTATCGCGATTTTAACGAAACCTCTAAAGCGCCATTTTCCTTCATTTGTACGAAAAAGGATTTATGGCAATTTTAGTATTTTTTTGGATTTTCACAAATATCGAAATTTCAGTAAGCTAATTAATTGTAGATTGAATTTTTGGATATTTAATGAATGTATTTTTTTTTCAAAATAACGCGACGTTCCTCTCTATTTTCGTCATTTCGAAGAATGGAGACGACGTTAACAGGATTTACAGTTAGGCGAAGGTAGTTTATTTCCTGGTTGTATATTCTCTCGCCGCTCCTCTTCTCTAGTCCTCATCCTTTCTCAAGGGGCTGACGAATGCTCTGGAGGTGCTATAAGTAGTTTGTAAGGGTTGTAGGGGGCTGACAGTACCCCAAGAGGCTATCTCGCTATGGCGCTATACGTCCTGAAAACGGGTTAGGTAAAAGTACCGTGGAAAAATAAGAAGTAAAACTTTTCATTAGGAGCTCTACGTAAATTCACGTCTTGCGAATAAACGCAAATGAAATGTTTAATTTACTTGAATCCCGCTAGAGGCATCCCTTAGAATTCGCAATTCACGAAATTGGAAGCCTGTTAAGCTGGCAGTCGTGATCGACGATTTGTATAAGGTTAATAAGGGAGGACTTAAGAACCCTTCGTTTATATTGGTTGTTCTTCGGGTTTGGAACGTCACCCTTTTTTTCCTCTCGTTCCCATCTTCACTCTGAGACACCAGCGGCAATGCCGAATCTGCCGAAGACGGCAAAACACCGTGTAAATTTATCGTTTGGCGAAACGGCGGAATAAAAAGTTTAGGGTCAAACGTGAGGGAGTCTTAGCCTCCCTAAATAATTGCCAGGATCGCCGTCAATTCGCTACGCGATGTACGGAACAATGACGGGAAGTTCGTTCGCTGTTGTTGCCAATAGGGAGATACCAGTTACCCTGGACTTACCCTTAGCTACCCTATTTTAACTAGCCCTTTACCAGACTAGTCAACCCTTACTTTCTTTGTACCCACTGAACATGGGATACAGGACGAGTGACAAATTCCAAACCAGTATAAGGGTAGTTAATCTCCGGGATGGGTAATCAATGTCAGATATCATTGCTATTACCACTCCTACTATTGTCTGACATAATCATATCGTTACGTCATTCGATAGTGTTCGGACAAAAATACGTTTTTTTTGATTCTCTGAAAATTTAATTTTATTTCAAAATATTCAAGGTTTTTTGCAATGACTTGAAACTTTTTTTTATGAACCATGGATTTTGTATTTATCTTATTTTATACTGCTCATCTATGCACTGCAAAGTCCTAGTAGAGAGAAGGGACGCCAGGCGTCTTTGGCGTCGAGTGTTCGTCTTAAAGAGTACTTTGGAGAATCGTCACCTTTAGATTCTTTTTTTTACGAGTGAATGCCAATAGAGGAAGGGGAATGAACTTGAGTGAAGTTCAATATACGTATATAGGAGGCCTGTGGGGCAAAGCTCTTAAGGTTACAAACTCAGTTGAACTCTTGACTGAACTATCGGATTGATTTTAATATCAACTTTATTCTTGAACTCGGCTACGTCAGTATCTACTCTGATAAGGGATCCATCCTTCTTTCACGGCACCAGAGACTCCTCTTTATTCCACTTCAAATTGGCACGTCAGCATACACATACCTAACGGTGAGGTTGAACTGTGAACTTGTTCGAGCTTTTTAGAACGAAATATTTTATCTCGAACGTATCTGGTACAGGGGTGCTTTTGCCACGTCTTTATTTTTTCTTGGTACCACCGCATCTCACTCCCTTCCTCTCTTTCCCCCCTTTTCCTTTTTCCTTTCAAAAATTTCCTCCACCTACTTTACACAGCGTCGTCTTACTTTTCAAAGTGTCGCTCCCTACTGATATAGGTACCTCGTACAAGTCAGATCGCTTAGAAGTTTTGATTAGTCCTGGGAAATTGACGAGAAAGCATTTTCGTGCCGAGCCGCTTAATTTCCCGAGTCTCCCTTACAGGATTCCGCTTACTTGTCGCTTCTCGATTACGTCGCGACGCTGAGGCGTCTACTTGACGCAGGTACCACTATATATACCCGTCCAAGGCAATTAGCTAGATTGCGCTCGGAATCACACGTAAAATAATAATTATTATGCAGGCAATAAAACTGACTGTTCTACAGCCATTAAGGCAAGCTGTTGCTCAGCCCTTAGCCATTCGCAAGAGAGACTCGAGCGCTTAAAGCGGCTTTTCCGTCCCTTCTTCAATATTTCACTTCAATATCCATCTACCACAAGAGCCGCCCACGTAGGAAACTACGAGTGTAACGTGTATTTTTAAATTGACTTTGAACTTTGATCTTCGACTGTACCTGCACCCACGCAGTGGTACATACACAGCCACCCTATTTAAAATTACCCTAAGGATGTCCAAGCGGTCCAGATTTCCCAACCATTTGGCCCACAGCCTACTGGTCGGATTTTGGAACAATTAACTTGACCATCTAGGAACTTTGGGTCACCATACCATAGCTTCCCTAAATGCCTTGTCAGCCAGAGTGCGGCCTCTGCTTACGGATACCGCGTAGAGCACCGCAGATTGTGTTTAGTATCGGTGGTTGGCAAATGCCTGAAGGGGTGTGCAGGTTGCGTGCAGACCTGGACCAACTAAACGAGTCTTCCTCACTGAGATGGGGATGGTTTGTGTACGCGAAAACTAGAGACTAGAGGCTGAACCACTATGGTAGGTATACGCTTCTATAAAGTGAAGCCACTCTCAGGTAACTTTTCAAGACAAATTGCTCTTCCCAACTATTTTAACTTCATTTAAATATCAAATTATGTAAGGGGGAGGATTTAGGCGTGAGGATGCGCCCCGAGTTACCCTTACTCGACTGTACGCTTCTTACGCTTAATAAATACTCGCCCTGCACTCTAATCATCCCCTATTAATTTGCTTGACATATACGTCACAGTTGCTCGGAATTGATTTTCTCTCTTCTTCTTAGACTTCACGTCGCTACCGCCTCTATGTGCTACAGTCTATCGCGATAACTTTTACAAGTGTTATTAATTTTCTAGGCTAATTAGTCGCCCATAAAAGTCTTCCGTGCGAGTGCACCTCTGCAAATGCCCGTCTGGCCATCTAACGCTGAAAGGAAAATAATGAGTACGTCCCTTTAACCATTCGCGCATTCCTACTTCGCATTCAGGTCACGCGCTACTAACTGGATGTATTCAAATCACACCGGAGCGAGCAAGAGAAATAGTTTTACTCCCTTACGAATCGGTACGTCTATACTGTATTGTCATTAGAGGGATGCTGCGTCTACCAGGGAATCTAATAACAGAACGATTTTCTACGAGTACCGCAAGCGCAGTAGATACGTACATTATAAATTGTCCTTTTTCGAATAGCGATAAGTCGATGAAAATATCGTTATCTAATTTTCAGGGTAGTATTTGGAAAATTTGTCAGTCTTAGGTAATTTTGTATTACACTAGATTTTAATTGGATCAAAGGCCCTATGTGCACGGGATAGGATTAGGATAAATATGCATCTAATTTTCCACGTACAATCGTGCTACGAAGTTTCAAGAAACGCGTTACCGCATTGTTTACCATAAGTCGAATTAATAATAGTCAGGGAAGTAATTTTCATGTCGCTGCAACAGCGAAGTTACCGGTGCTAATTTAAAGATAAGAACAACGTCGGACTTGGTACTTGCGATACATAAGGAAACTAAGAGTAAGGTCTGAGTAGAACAACCGACTAGAAAAGGGAGGGTTGAAAGAACTTTTTTCACCCGAGTCTTGCATTTCCACCAGTCTGATTTCTATGTGCGCGACAGCATCTTGCTATCTGGAATTTTCATTTTTTAACGTAATTCACTAGTAGAGCCTTTTGTTCGAATTTCCACAGCTTTCAATTCAGACGTCGTTCTTCGTCAGCATATTGTTCATCGCTTTGATGGATATTCACCTGATAGGAGTTTCAGTATATTTTTTTTCTTGAAAATTCATAAAAATCATTCGGGATTTAAATAAAAAAGCCTTTTACTAGGATAAGTGATGAAGGGCAATGATAATATCATGGGGGTAGTTCGAAACGAAGAATCCATTTCCACAGCTATACCAAGGCTTGGCAAAAATGCATTACATTTCGCAAAGCGCAGATTGAAAGAGATGGCTCAGTCGGAGCTTAGCTTAATAACATTTTTGACTGTTGTTACCCTTTCAGTAGAATTCGGTACTTAAATTTGTGTTAAAACCCTGAAATTCCCTACTCATCCCTCTGCTGTGTTCATTCGCGAATTTATGTATATAGAATCTATCCGATGATAATTCGATTCTATTCGCGTTATAGTTGAAAATAAAAATATCGCGTTTGGATTGGCAAGTAAAAGAGCTCAGGACGATTACGCGCCTGAACACCACTCGAAATGTGCACCGCGGTGGTTATTTGAATGTATAATTTGCGAGGGGTCTGTTAGTGGCAAATGGCTCGTGCTCCCTCCTCTCTCTCACTCTCTTTTGCAATGCAACCCCTTCTGCACTTCCAGCCTTACGTACCATTAATAAACGAGAGATAGCACTATGTACGTGTTTACTTGAAGCCAGCGAGTATGAATGTAGATGTAAAATGCAAATCTGAGCGGCGAACGCGGCTCGGAACGTCGAGTGTGGGATTTGCATATAGAAATCTTAAGAGAACAAATTTTTACCGAACTACCAACTCCTCGCGATTTGCATGCAAGATTGTCCTAGGATCTTCATCTTGGATAGGAAGGGGGGGGGGTATGTACCATGTTGAAAAACTCTGCCATTTTTTAAAGACACTAGACACTACGGTAGTCGCGAGTAAAAGAAAAGTAGCTGGGCTCAATCCGTTGGATTTTTTGAACCTCTTTGACAGATCTCGACCCAGACTCCTCAGATGGTCCAGATGCACTTGGGAGATGTGGATAAATAAAAGAATCGACCTAGATAGTTTTTTTTTCTTTGACACCGTGTCATTTCTCTTTATCGCCTCTGTGTGTAGAGACTTCAGACAGACGATTGTTATGGGCATTTCCAATATATGGGATAGCTACTTATTTGCCAAATAAACAGATTCCCCATATTGCAAATCTCTCGTGTCAGAATCTACAGAGGTGAAATAGAACCTGCTAGCTGGCTGTAATACGATAAGCCGATGTAACATCGGTTAGCAGTTAACACATAGAAGCTGGTTGGGATTACATTTGATTGCAGCATCTGGGCTGTTCTTGGTTCTATTCTGCAGCGTTACGATCATTGTGAGTGTGTTGAGTATGAGGAAGATCAGGAGAACCATCGGCAGCAGGTTCTACCAAACCATCAGGAATTGCCGTATGCTTGGTGCGCGTTAAGAATATCGGAGAGAGAAAGAGAAAGGTAGATAGACTAAAGATGCTGCATTCAAACATGATCCTCCCTTGGTTCTTGATTAGGAACGTACAGAAAAGAAGATCCCTTTGAAAATTCTCATGGTTTCAGTGTGCAGGAATTCAGAATTATCAAAACAGCTCTGCTGCTGCATGGCTGGTTTTGGGGCTGAATCGACGAAACACCATCCGTTCAGGACGAACAATAGAAGGGAGAAAATCGATCCTGGAAAAGGACAAAAATTAGGAGAATTATTATACAGCTCATCCCCCGTGTTCTCAATGGTCGTTTCTCTCATACCAAAATACGATTAAGAACCTTGATTAGGTAAAGTGACTCCCTCCCAATGGTAGGGCCATGATCCTTCTCTCTTCTGGTATTTCCGAAGGGTGCTTCTTCTTCTTGAACTCTGACCGGATTGCCTGGGCCGCCCTCGCCTGCTCTGAACGTTCTTACAGCCGATACTCGTGAAATTCGATTGGGAAATATTATTCAGATTTATTCGCGTAACCTGGAACAACAGAATTGAGACTGGTGCAGGCTTCTCTCTTAGTCTTTTACCATGCAGCCCCGTAAACAGAGTAAGCCCGTATCAGATCGCAAGGGTCACAGATGCCGAGAGCATAACAACCCCAGCATCCCGGCATCCTGTCGAGCTTATTTTCCCTGGAAAAAGCACTGTGCCTTTATGAAAGGTTCCAATCGAAGCTCCGAGCATTACCATAGGACCAGGCTGCTTTCTTGATCTGAGGTAAAATTACTCCTTGGAATTTCAAAAATGTTCTGTATAGTACAACCTTTAGAAAAAAAAAATATGTGCAAACTTCAGTAATCTTACATAACTTTTGCCAAAATTTTCTTTGATCTGTCCAAAATTAAACGAATCAAGACTTTCAATATTGTTTGGCAATTTTTATCGGCATCCACTACTTCCTTTAGGTAACGTTAGGAGAGGGGAATGAGAATAAAAAATCGCAAGGTAAAATCGGAATTCGCGAAACGTGTAACGTTAATACAAAACGACCGTCCGATCGTAAAGTATCCCCTCTCCCCAACCCTTGGTACAATTTAAAATATAAATTCATGGCAGCCACGTGCGCAGCTTCTTCCGTAAGCATTGCTGGCTGGCTGAATGGTTGGATGGTTGACTGGCTGGTTGGCTGGCCAGCTGCTCGGGTAGCTGGAACCATTCGAAGTCTCTGTGCAGGAGGTCGAGCTTGAAAGTACCGTACGCGGTTGCTATGTATATCATACATAATATACATATAAAAAGAGTAACGTAAGTACGCTGGCAGTTAGGTATACTGTATAGCACTGGTGCAGTTCAAATAACAAGTGATGCCATTCGAATACGTAACCCATAAATTGAAACGTGTCGTTACTGCAAGAAAGCGTAATAAGTTTTTCACGGGTAAACTCATATATCGCGTACAGTATATGCCATATACTAAAGATCGCTAACGTATTGTACAGTTAGGTATGTAACGTAAAATGGAAGTTTGGCTGTAAAGTAAAATTGGTACATTCCCTTCTTAGTACCAAGTTCGTGAAGTACAACGCTGAACGTAATTATATCGCGAGAAACGTCGAAACCCTGAAATTTCGAATCTGAGAACGCGAAGTAAAAGATGCACTTTAAGTGTAAAGTTAAGTTTGACCGGAAGGAATTAGATCGAAGACTGTATATAAGAAACGGTGTCTTCGGATAACTTCGATTAAAGGCGATTGAATACTTGAGGCGTTCGAGAGTTTAATAAATAGAGAGGGATGTGTTGGGACTCTGAGATAAGGATAAAGGGGAAACGGTAACGGAGTATAATCCAAGAGAATAAATGCGATAGGAAGATCAGCGAGGTAAAAGAAATCATGGAGAAACGAATAGGTATATCTATATCAGGCAAGGAGAATGGAAGAAGGTTCGGTTATGATTTACTTTTTAATTTCGTACAAATTTAATTATGGGAGTAGGGCCCGATGGAACACTTCGCCTTAATTAATGCGTTTCATTTCTTTCCAACAAAACCTGCCTCTCCCCCATTTCCAAGCGGTATTTAATATTCGCTCCCTTTGAAAAGCCGCCACGCCGCGCTCTCTGCAAATCGACCTGAACTCTCTCTCTCTCTCTCTCTCTCTCTCTCTCTCTCTCTCTCTCTCTCTCTCTCTCTCTCTCTCTCTCTCTCTC
>JASANN010000352.1:481415-492844 GCA_031762395.1 Calameuta pygmaea | reverse complement strand
TCTCTCTCTCTCTCTCTCTCTCTCTCTCTCTCTCTCTCTCTCTCTCTCTCTCTCTCTCTCTCTCTCTCTTTCTTTCTGCAGGCACTCTTTAAAATCCCACCCGATGCCATATTACGCCGTTCCCTGTTCCAGGAACACTTGGAACTCCTGCAGGACTATACGTTCTTCGTTTCATATCCCCTAGTTCAATGGCCTATTGCAATTTTTTTATTTCTCTTTTCTCTCTCGTTCCAGCAAGAATTCATTGAATTCTTATTCATCCATCCTGTTTCCATCAGTCATGCATTAAATATTCTTCTTCCTTCTCCATCTCCTCCTCAATCCACCCTGGAGACGACCTGGACATTCTTAGTCCTGCACTTTAGAATGCATTAAGCCACCATAAGCAGGACATCGTCCTTCGGTAAAGTAGATCGCTTCCCCGGAGTCAGGATAAAGAAAAAAAAAATAAAAATAAAAGAAGGACGTTTATCCCACAGGGAATATCGATCGAACTCTATGTAATACATGGGTAACGTTTTTTCTACTTGTATAGATATACTATAGCTATAGATATTGGCTACAGAAGCTATACCTGGATAGTGACCGTACTAGTGATATGATATAGCAGCAGGTCACTTAAAAGCCGATTATATCATATTACAGGAAAAGAGTAGATATAGCCTGAACACTTATTGAATTAGGAATGATCCAGCTTCTAGCTGGATGAGCTTAAAGGAGTAGTTAAAGTATCGATTATGTCCGAGTATTTGCGGCGCAGTGACAGTACTGAGACAATATAATTATAGTTAAGAAAAAAGTCATCCCCAACGTACAGTATTTATATGCTTTAAAGATTCTTATTAAAGGAATCAGCCGTGGGACATTATTCTTAAATGCAAAGAAACTCACGATCGATCCGGTCGTTAGAAGTTAGCTGATCTGCTGATATTTTCCAGAGAGTTCACCCCATTAGACATTTTTCCTATCTCCGGAAGATCTGCTAGAGAATGGCTGTACAGGGAGTAAAAAGAGAGAGAACGGATAGGATAAGGTTAAAGGAGAAGAAGACACATGAAGAGAGCGACAGAGTAAAGGAGATAGGAAGTATCGAATGAGGGCGAGAGAGTGGAAAAGCGCATGAGCAAAATAAGCCAGAGAGAGAGAAGGAAAAGCTTAGCCCGACGGCACCTGTTGCTCTTCCGTCCCTTCCTACCGCGACTCACCCTGATCACTCTCCGCCGATCCTCACCCTCCCGGCTTCCCAACACACCCTTACAACCATTCTCTGGCCGATTTTCTTGCCGAGGGAGAGAAGCCAACCCCGTAGAAGATGTCTCGGGAGTGTAAGACGCCCTCGCGCCGTAAGACCACTTACGCACTTCAGTCAAACCCAATGAATTGTCTTTTCGTAAGGACTCCCGAATGACACACGATTCCAATGGTCCTTCAGGATCTTCATCCCGTCGTTACAGATACTTGTAAGAAGGTCTAGAGTGGAACTAATTCTCTTGGAAGACTTAAGCACCGTTTGTACACGTACCATTTTATCT
This sequence comes from Calameuta pygmaea, assembly GCA_031762395.1. Classification (NCBI taxonomy): domain Eukaryota; kingdom Metazoa; phylum Arthropoda; class Insecta; order Hymenoptera; family Cephidae; genus Calameuta; species Calameuta pygmaea. The sequence goes on along the minus strand of JASANN010000352.1, from coordinate 491,312 downwards.
CTCTGTCTTATGCTCCGCGCTGTTATCAGAATAGGGTGTTGATGGTACGTATAGCTGCCAGAGCCAAAGATAGCTCTCGTAGAACGTAGCAATAACGAGGATACCTTAGCACCACCATCGCGTGGCTATCCTACCATCCGGGGTTTGGTTATCTCAATTTCAGCGACGTGCTACTACCGCGTACAGACTATAGTGCTGTTAATGCTACTACTGTACGAATCTGGACCTGGTGCAACACGAGTAAACGCCATTGTGACGTGAGTTGATTATGATCTTGGTACATCCATCCTTGCCTACCGGCTACGTACGTGTCCCATCTGTACATTACCCGAGCCTGATTTACCGGCGTGATGTCATTCTCGTCAATTGTCAACAGCTCGTTGACAGTCACGTAAAAGTCTGTCTCGTTTGGCAGCATTCGGTACGATATTATCGTACGAGCATGATGCGAAATAATCATGAAAGAATCGGGAATGCGTCAAGTGTCCTGGACGGAGGCAGGTCGTTATCGAGAAATAATAAAAATAATTGGCGAATGCCTGAGAGTTATTAAAGAGAACCGGAAGTGTCCTCAGGCATTATATAAGTCACGAAAGACGAGCGCGCACTCTTCAGCTGAGATCATCCGATCGAGATTACGCCTGGGAACAAACAAGCTTCCCTGTTCAGTTTGGACAAGACTTTAACCAGTATGCTAGAGAAGGGGATCGCTCTTAGGGGCTGCAAGTGACACGCAAGCTGCGTGATGGACTTGGCTGTGCTGACCTTATCTGATAAGAGGTATACGGAAAAGTGTTGACCCACGGGTTATCTCATTGAGCATCGTGTCGCTACACTTGATAAGGATTATCATTATACGGAATCTGGTACTAGGAATAAAAAATATATCATTAAGAGTACATAGATGTATGGATATATCCAACTGTCACATTATTTTCATGAAAAATAATAATATCCAAGAAATATATATATATATGCACAGCAATACTTTACCCGTCATCTCATCATGAAGGAGACTCTATTCAGCCCCTATGAGTGCTGATAAAATCCTATAATCAATAATTGATACATCTAATGTGTTTCTTAAGATGAACTACTTGAATTGTCTAAGTCTTGTAAAAAAATTATTAACTTTATTTATAATTTGTAGAAGCAAGATTAGGATTCAATTTTTTTTTATATATGTGGATACAGATACTCCAAGGAGATACGTGGTAAGCAGTTTAGTAGACTGTCTAGACAGTAGGTCGTGCGGGTGAAACGAAGCGGGCTGACGGGTGGAGGAGGAGGAAGGAGGAAGAATGCTCGCCTCGTTGCCGAACAGGAAGAGGAAGAGGCAGACGTAGAGAAGAGGAGTCACGGCTTGGCTATAAATACGCAGGCACCACCTGCACCTAACGTCCACCGCTAGAGAACCAGACTGAACTCGGAACCAGTGCGCGATGGAACGTTGGAGTACAGGAACGCGACTGAACACGTTTCTCTATACTCTGATCCTACCTACTGGGATTACGTGTGTTTAGCACGAGCATGTAAGCGCTCCCACGTATGTACATAACATGGATGCATGTACTCATCCAGAGAAATTCTACATCAGGCCATCGACTGCTGTACTGCATACCAGAGTAAAACTACTCGTGCGTACAATCCCTTGTACAGAGGAAAATTTATAAAGAAATCCTATTAGATCGTAGGTGTACGTATGGGAAAATATAAAATATTGTTGAATCTTTTAGGGGAAATTTTTGTAATTTTTTTTACAAAGAATTTTATCAAAATACGTAAAATAATTAAAGACTTTCCAGTCAAAATAGAAGATCACGTGGGGGCTGGATACGCGATTGATTATTTATAGTATATCACGTACGGAAATACTGTGAGAATTTTTTATGAGAAACAGCCGTTTTAAAGCTCTCGAGCGTAAATTTCGAGCAAACGAATACCTATCAGCTGTATAATGGCTTGGTTGAAAAAAGGGTTGAATAAGGCAGGTATCCCGACAGAGAAAACGGCGGAAGGAGGGAGACTGGGATGATGTCGTGTGTGTTACGGAAGTTGCGCAGGTAGTTTACCGCGTGCGTGTTAATTAAACAAAAAGCTCGTCTAGCGAGCTAATTAGAGAGTGGTTTTTACTTTGCGTTCTTCGTTTCAAAAATATTTCCCTCGCCTACGCGAGTACAGGGTGCATAGCACTGTGATAAGCCGTGTGCTTACCGGATGGATATTTCGAATTTTTAATTTCGCTTAGATGGTTTCCCGGGTAAGGAACCACCGACGGAACGTACATTAAATTATTTTACGTCACTTTATACTTTTTATCCTACCGGATAAATTCCTCGAAACATCTTATTTTTGAAAAAGTCTAATTCTTTTTTTACCTTTTTTTTTACCAATTATTTCGTACATCCACAACCATTCTATTCCCGTGGTATATCCGAGACTACGTAGGAGCCTACGGATATTCCATGTAGGATCCGAAATGGCAATAATCCTGTTGGAGAAAACAGAGTATCAGAATATCCTCTCGTCGAGAACAACGTTTCCGGTTAGGGACAAAAGGGCTTTGTCACGTATTTTATATCCGAGACACTCAGAGTGAGATTAGGGAGGAAACAAGGCTCCAGTCTGGACCAAATCCGCTAACGCAACCGGAAACAAACACGTGGTGGAAAGAGAGAGAGAGAGAGAGACAGCTGTAGTGTGATATTTCGGCAAGGGAAAGAGAGAGAGGGGGGAGGAGAGAGAGGGGGAGAGAGAGAGATCATGAGGAGGAAACACAGAGAAGGCTTTCAGGGAGGGAGAAGATTAGTGGTGCACAATGCCAACACTTCCGGGTGATTAGGCTGACGCTAGCGCTAACACCCGCGCCACCGCTAAGCCTTGAGATTACAATGCCACCTGGTTGCTACAATAGTGCCAATACTGCCAATAATGCCAATGCCACGTCCACAGTACCATCCCACATCCCTCGACACCTTTCCACTCTCCATATCCGCAGCATCCACATTGCCAAATATACTGGTCGCCTCTGCATCTGATTCACTGGTAATCTCATGCTCGTGCAATATACCGAAAAAAGCCTGGACAAACAGTGCTTCCGTCGAAATGATCGCCCTGGGCTGATTTTGATAAGGTAAGATCGTCCGCGACCGACCGATTTGCAAATTGAGATCCTTCGAGATCCGCTTCAGGCTACTGACCCACTTTCTCTCTAGTGGCCTGTATTATTCAAAAGGGAGAAGACAAAAATAAATAAAAGGGATGCGGCGAACGAAACTCGACGAAAAATAACATTCGGCCCTGACATGACGAAAACTGAAGCTGTACGAGAGAAATGAAGAGTGTATAGGGCAAGAGGGAAAGGAGGTCTGAAACTGAAGGTGGTATATCGTTTCCCTCCATGTGGAGGACCTCAGTGTATACGTGGTTAGGTGAGACTCTGATACGAGACTAAAGTCTCTTATGTCTCGTATATCTATAGCTGCCAGCCATTCCTGTGTATTTCGGTCCAGTCAGCCGAGCGAAGAGCCACCCAGTGTCTTACTCCTTCTTCTCCGTCGGCTCTACCAACATCGCAGACTCTTCTTCATCTTCTTCGTCTTCTCCTTTTTCTTTCTCTCGTATACCCACTCCTACTGCTACTCCTACTCCTACGCCTCCTTCTCTTATTGCTCTTCCTCCAGGGGAGAACAGAGAGAGCTTGCCAAGTGCCAAGAACCAAGAGCCAAGAGCCACTCTCATGGGCCAAGCACAACTTGGCTGGCACGCGCTCTTATATCGAGTGAAAGTCCAAGAAAACACTTACTTACTTAGCTACTTTCTTTCCTTGTGCTTCGTTAAACTCTTTGAATTACCTACCACCTAGGTTTTTTTTTCCAGAAAGGAAGGGAAGGGAAACGAAAGAAAAAAGCGGGAGGGTATAGTGAAAGTCGCGTGATCCAAATCTTTGTGGCAGGTTATTATTATTATTATTACGTAATGAAAAAATATCGCGTCAACTGTGATACGTGAGTGCGAGTGAGACGTCAATTAAGATTGAATTAATTGAATAAATAAATAATCGACAAAAATTACACGTGCGACTGATGGAACATTCGTGTATGAAATATGACAAGTGTCGAGCAACGCATATCTAATGAAACTAAATAATTCACGGTGTGAGTCTTTAATTACACTTCGGGTCCCTTTCATTTTCTAACCAGCGCATATAGACACATACGCGATATCAATACAGCCATAGAAACAATGAGTGCGAATAAACCGCCTACCAATTCATTACCATCCTAATCATGTTAGTGGTATATTAACGTCGGTCGTGTAATGTAAATTGTTTCATAAAGTAATTATATTATTCGAGCAATAACGGGCATCATGGCCGCGCCGATTGCGAGTATAATTGCATTGCCGATAACGAAACCAGCAAACTTCAGTGTTTGCTTTTGGAAATGAAGTATGGTGTCCCACCCGTCCCCTTGTATGACGCCCACGTGTTACCCCTCGCGTGTCTATATCGCCGCCCCTCGTCCTCTCAATAACCCGCATACAACCTGGCGCTACTGGGGAACCAGGATAACGAATGAATTTACAGCGAAAGCCCTATCGAAAATTGCGAGCTTTCGAAGCGTTTCCCACGAGCCATACTAAATTATCAAAGTGTGAACCGTAAATACGCGCTAGTGCGAAATACCTTTGACCCATGTGGTACAGCGGCTAAGTTTCACTTTATAGAAATTTACCATACGTTTTGACACGTCGCCTCCTATGATTGGTGCCAAGTTAAAGCTCTTCGTTTACCGAGAACGTTGACGCGCTTGACAAGTTGCGCCGACACTGTTACTCCCCTGGCAACGACCACGTGTGATATACTCGTTTGCCTTACGCTGGGACGTTAATCCTTTGTCGATAGAGAACACAGCTTCCGATATGGTTAGTATCTATAGTATATATGTATATACAAACATATATGTATAGGGTCGATTGCCAACGGATTTGATCCCGTGTAGAGACTGAAGACCAGAGGGATTATGAGAAACAGAGGAAAGCGGATTTTCCTTCTAGAAAAGCAAAGCGCTAATCCGTGGCTTGAAAGCTTTTTACATTAAAAAAAATGTTAGATATAGATATACTAAGCTATAGCGCGTTACGTTACATAGGTGTATAAAGGAAGATGGGGGTTGTCTGTTGCAGACTGGAAACAGCTACAAATCGCCGGAGGAGTCGCCGCCCTCGGAGCACAAGCTAAGGTGAGATGGTTTTTTTTAATACTTGAAATAAGTTTTTTTTTTATTATCACTCATTCCCAGACTCCACCCTTCGTTACTTTCTTCGTTTTTTTTTTCTTTGCGGGATTCTTTTGCGCCTTTGAAAAGAAACGGAAAAGGCGGATTTAACACGGGAGTGCAGGAGTTTACGGCGGCTCTAGATAAACAGATCCGAGAATATTATAAAAATGCCGAAGGTATCCTGACCACGTTGTATCAGCGAGCTAGTAGCTCCTAACCTCATTGTTTTACTGCTCGTAAAAATAAAGCTGCCATGAAACGCGGAGGGAGGTTAGAATTGGGTATGGCCAAACAAGCAGAGAAGAAGAGCCTGCTGTCAGTGTGGAAGTTGAAAGGCAGAGAGGGCGAAAACTTGTAAAAATTATTACACGCACAATTTGAGGTCGGCTGCTAGATTTTATTTTAAGGTCGGTTCATTATATTAAGCTTGTCGGCTTCTACCGAGGCACGTCAAGGAATTCTAAAGGTTGTGTCTGGCTATACATTTTCTTTCTACTTTACATCTCTCGGAGACTCCTGTTACTTGTATTTTATCGCTTAAATCGCAGCCTGCTATAATTCCTATTGCTGGTTGACTTAAATATCGACGAGTCCACCACACTGAAGTTGTAGGCGTTTGTCAAGTTTTAATTGAACGCTGGAGAGTGACAATCGGTGGAAAAATAAAATGATTAATATACCGAGTAACCTAGCTTATAGCTTATCTTACTGGCTACGAGCTGAAGAAAAGTTTAAAATAATCTGTCTGAGTGGTGGACGAGACAGTGTCGGGGTATAAAGAAACGACGCGCTTATTTTCATTGGACTCTGCCAGCGAAGTGCCAGTGCTTTATGGGGGAAAAAAAATAAACCCTATAGATACCAGGTATTCAGAGTGTAGAATTATGAACAGAAAATGAGATCGTAGTTGCATATGCATAACGCATGTTAACTTGAATTTATAAGTAGAATAAAAATTGCAAAACGTGAAATTATGAATACAGATGGAAATAATGTTGGAAATCGTTCGTTTCGTGTGGGTGCGTACGTGCCTACTAAATTTACTATGAAAGTTTCGCCGGAATTTGAATCGTTGCCAGAATGAATGTGCGTTGGGACGCCAAAGCAGGTCATTTGGATCATCATGGAAGAGATGTTTGCAGATGGATTGGAGAGAGAGAATAGAGTGAGAATCTCTGTTAAGATATCATAGACGTATTGTAGAGTACCTATATACATGTATATATATATATATGTATAGCGGTTCTTCTATGAATCCTAAATTATTTGGCACACATTATTCTAGACGCGACGTATCCGTCGCGACGTCTAATTGCGGTATTAAATAATTGTAAGTGATTAACGGCCGATTGCAACCCGGGTCAATCTCGGGGTTCGTGTCTGTGGGAAATGTAATTTTAACCGACGAAGTGCGAACGATTATCTTGCGGAACACCTGCGATTCCCAGGCATCGTAAATTTTGATTACATCCCATTACATGGGAAACGCTTACCAATTTACCTGTCTGCCAACCCGCGCACTGCCTAAATCGTCAAATAAGAAATTTGTAATTTTTATTTTTACAAATCCACCCCAGAAAAAGGATTCCCACAATTTTAATGAGTCAGTTAGTAAATTTAATTCCATATACGTCATCTACGGATGAAAGTATCTACAATATTATTTTCACTTGTATCCACGACAACAATTGTTATTCTGGTGTCATTTACTGGAAGATAATAAATCCATTAACTTTTTACCGAGTATTCCTTGAGACAAGGTTAAGAGAAAAATGGGCCATCCCTCTCTTGGTACTATTCACCCTTCCTTTTCGTAACTCTTGCCCTGTTATTTCAGGGCTTAAAAAAAGTTTACATAATTTTAGGACCTCTTTTCATTGTATCTTCGAGCGACCACGTCCTTTCATTGTTATTGTTCAACGTTAAAGACGGATCAGATGAAAACCAACCATCGGAACCATCGTTCAGTACATCGCAGTATAGCGCGAGAAGGTGTAGAATATCGCATTAGACGGTATTACGAATTTCAAAAATCCTTTACTCAAATGCATCGCGCTTCCGGTATCGTGATCAAAGCAACGGAAATCTGTATAGACACCATCTACGTATTTCACTGTATCGGATATTAGCATAATCCAACCAGTTATCGTTTCTACCCTCAATTAACCCTAAAGGGAAAGCACTGGTTTCCAAGCTGCTTCGAGTCTAATGTTCTCCGCGTTCCTATCAGGGTAGCTACTACACCCTCTTTACCGGTGATAAACGGACTTAAGAAACCCATCCACCGATGTACATAGTGAACCCATGGTATTTGAAAACTGACTGAAAGCCGAGTTTCGATGAGAGAGAGAGAAGCGAGTAAAAGCGACGACCAACATTTCGACGATCGTCACTTCAGGCATATGTTTATCTCAGTTCTCAATCCAGAGCCATTATCGCCATTAAGATGCATTTAAAGTATCGTCTGTCTCTCTCTCACTCTCTCTTTACATACTGTATCGTTAAAAAAAAGATTTGAGTGCGAAAACAATTTATCATGTACAGTGTGTAGTGCAAAAAATGCAAATACTGTACGAGCATTGAAAACCTACAGCAAATATCAGCTATACGAAAGTCCCGTTGGTATCGCTGATTTCCAAGTCAGCTGTCACCTGCAGTAGGTAAAATCTTCCCTCGAAAAAGGGAGGTTAAAAAAGCTTTGTCGGTAGATCCCCTATCGCTGAAGAGGGCTGGGAATAAAACATGATGTTTCCTATGGTTTGGGAAATTCCTCAGGTGACTTTAATCCAGGTAAATCCTTATACTGAAAATTTTGCCAGAAGCAACCTTCGCGATCCTTTGATGTACCCGAGTGAAAAGTCCGAGCTTTACACCTTGTTAATTAGTCCCGACGCGTCTACTAATAGCTCAATTAGCGGCACGCACTCTACCATTGAATTAGCTACAGTCCATGACATGCCACAGTTTATATTGTTAACACGCGCAAGACGAACACGATATACATTATGTTCCTACATTGGTTGTTAGGTTGGGTTATTTTGTATACATGGGATACAATGCAGGTATATTGCCAAAAGGCAAGAAAAATTAGTCTAGTAAAAGCGCTCAACCCATAGTGCGTTCAAGGTACTTGTATTCGAAGGCTACCGGTACCCCTTTATGGGAGTAACGTGGAACTGATTGTTGAAGTTCTATAGTCGAGCTAATCGAGCTTTTTAGTTTTCGCAAGCTCATTGCCACGTTCAAAGACACGGCAACGGAGATAATTGACATGGAAGTTAGGGTTTTTAATTGGTTTAGTAAAATATTCCACGAACGTCCCAGAGCCCAGAACCCAAACCCCATAAATTTTATTTTGACTTGTACTTTCTTTCGAAATTCAAAGAGAGGGACCTGGTTTTTTTTTACTGTCCTTTGGATGAAAACTCTCATTTTGGATTTGTCATTCATGTTACGATGACTCGGTTGACTGACTGACTGACTGACTGACTGAGCAATCGAAGCTTCATATTGACGTCGATGTATGAATATAATGTAACCTTCGAGGAAGTCCTAGTGGTTTAACGTCCAAGGGATGGCCCTGACGATTACGACTGCGACGCTTACATTTATGGAAAACTTTACGACGTCGACGGATCGGAAAGATAGCTGTTTATACCCTCGTTTTTCATTTTCCTAGAAATCTTCCCATCAGCCATCATCTCAGCTTGAACCTTAGACATTTCATCCCCATCGCGACTTTTCCATGCACCGTCTTAGCCCATGAGGTTTTCAATCCGATCGAGCCAAGATTGAAAGAAAATACGTCCGCGTTATTTCAGGCATCCTTCGTCGCTCGAACGTACATCCGGTCGCTCTCATGAAAGCAGGCAGTCGCCGACCGAGTACAAAGATCGGAGGACAATTAATAATTTAAGATCGAACGGGACACTCAAAAATATATCGGGGATACCAGTTTCTATAGCGGCAATTCTCGACGATGTTCGTCGCTTCATTGGAAACGGTATTTTTGTCACGACAGCTTTCGGCTTGGTCGTCACGAAAATAAACATTTGGCAGCAATCGCATGATTCTCGCAAGCTTATTTCTATCTCTTCTTACTTCAGTCTTCTCTCTCCATATTCTATTCTTCGTTTCTCTGTTTCGCCGTTCCTCTTCATCTTATTTATCTAGATCATCCGAAGGCTACTGACGTTTACGGCAGTATGATACGCGATATGATTTATGGCGCATATCCAACGTAAACTTCCCGACGACTAGCTGACTTAAACGCCAGCATATTGTACAAGTAAACGAAACTACTCTCAACTTTCCCAATTCTAATCATTTTCTTGAACGATGCAAGCTGATGGCGTTAGCACCATGTAACTCTTTAGGGTGAATACGTAACGAACCGAAATTTTTTTTTACATTTTTGAATATATATATGTATTGTAACGTATTTTCTTCTTAACCCGATACCGATAGCAAAATTCGAGAACGACGATCTGCGAGAACCAACCTACGTCACCTTCGTCCGTCCACTCGTTGTTCATGCCTCCGCATGCCAGGCGGGCGCCAGCCAATTCTTGTTTCACCGGGAATCGACGAGCCGGTATGAACTGGGAGTTGGGGT
>JASANN010000352.1:447819-481315 GCA_031762395.1 Calameuta pygmaea | reverse complement strand
TAAACTATAACGAAATCGTCCGAGAGCATTGGCAAAACTGTACTAACCAACCCGAGAGCATAGTTTCTGACCAGGGTAGTGACCCGAAGGGAGCCGGAAACGAGAACGTTATCTTTATCGGTAGCCGGGGTCGCCTTGTGACCGTGATTCGAAAAATCACGTCACAGTATATATACACATACACACACACACATAAGGTCCGATCGTTCAGGTACTTTGAATAATATTTTTAAGATTCAAGGGGATGCAGTTTATACAATATAACTCATGCAGCCGCCGTACTATTCGGGCCGCGCATTGAGGACGCCTGGGTTGCTTTAAAGCTAAGAGAGTAACAGAAGCTTTAACTGAGACGTCGGGTATGACCAACGTCGTATACAACTTCTCTTTTCAGCGAGACGAAAAGTTGCCCGTATAAAGTTTGCGACTTGCGAGACCAGAGCCGAAGGAGCGGTATCATCTTGGCATAAAATATGGATTATTCTAGATATTTGCATTTGGAAAATAAACCGATAACTTGAAGAAATGTTCCCTGCGTAGCTCTGTCTATACTGGTAACCATGTCCTCTTATCATGCTCCGATGTACTTATGTACTCGCCTTGCTATTCTCGAAGCCCTTCTTCGGCCTCAAGCTCTTTTTAAGTCCGCCTTCACTCCCAGGAGCTTCTTTATGTTTACTCTTATTGCCTGTATCCATACCTTGCTCTTATTCTCTTCGTCATATAGATACAACATGGAACACTCCTATCTGTTGTTTATTTAAAATTTAACGAATTCGGGTGATGCTCAGCGTGGCGAAGTAACGCGAGACAATAAACATTCCGAGAGAATGTTGGAATAATATTTCAACAAGGCGAACCCGGCCGTATATGTAATACCTAATAATTGGCAAAAGGCAAACTTATTCTTTCTGTTTTCAATATTTGTATCTTCGAATTCGATACCGGAGCTTCTATCGAATCGAATAAAGTGAAATATTCTTCCGTTCGTTTGACCGAAATTTAATCTATCCAGGTGAAGCTGCCCGTGATGAAGTGACCCGAGACAATACACATTGCGAAATTAATATTGGTATAATATTTCAGCAAGGCGACTTCCGGTATCTACGAAATACGTAATCACTGGCAAAGGCACCCTTTGTTTTTTTTCTATAGAATGTTTTTCTCTTCAGGTTCGATTTCTATCGAATCGATTAATGTGACTTAATACGTGATGAAAGGATGAATGACAATGTGAAATATTGTTTTGACCTCTCGTGTGGCTTTGTCGGGAATAACAGGAAAGGAAGTTCAAAAACAAAGTAGAAAGAAAGACAAACGAATATGAACCATATAATACAAAAGGGAAGCAGTGTTGCCAACAGTCACGAGATTAGCCCATTCGCCGTTGGCGATGTTCATTCACGATGTGTTTGTACATTTCGCTGGTGCGCTAAACCGCATGTTTGGGAAAATCGAGCGACGCGTATCTGCCAGGGGTTGAAAACGTACGAGGGATGCACTGCGCTGGCCGATATTCTGCTCTGGATTTGGAATAAATTTTCGTCCTGGAATTTCCTGCAGAAGCGGACTAAAACGACAAATTTACGAAAGGGGTTAAAGTATCTCGGTGTGACTCAAAGGGCAAAAAGTCTGTGAGTTTTTTGTTTTAGTTGCCCTGTATATATTGGGGAAGGGAAAGGGGGGGGGGGGTGGATAAAGGTTAACGCGACGTTTCCAGTCGAGACGCCTCGGGGGTTGGTTTTCATGAAGCACGCGGTTGTAAAATATAAAGAGGAATCTATTGGCGTTTCGTGTATAGATAAAGCCGTGAATCATCCCTTGGACTTGGGGTGTGTTTCGTACTGCGTCAAATGACGTCAGGAATTCTTCAGCGAATATTTAGCAAGAAAATTGAGGAATTTCGTGTCACTATTATTCACGTCTGCGTATTGTTTACGCGGCGGGTTTAAAAATTCCGAAGTCAGTTTTGATTAAGTTCTTAGGGGAGGAAAGAAAAATCGTCGAGTATTCGTGGTCGCAGGACGCGGTAGGGCGAAAGGAAGGTTATCGTCCGTTTAATACCATCTCAGCTCCACGTAGGCGGGGTGGTATCTACACTTTATTCAAATATTTCCAATCCCAGGATTATTTCACGGATCATCTCGGGTTGCAGGGACGCTCGGCGTCTCCACTTTTACGCACTATTACGCGTCTCGCACTTCGAGTTCCGAATTTGCCCCTTATTCCTCCCCGCGAAGAACGTACGAAGAACAGAGGAGTATAAGGAACGGTTAAAAAAAAAGGGTAACCTAAGTTGACGGAAACGGAATATGGAATAGGGGTTTGGAAAGATGGAGGGATAGAGGGACGGTGTAGTATCATCCTCATCCATCGGTATCTCTTCTTCTCATCCCCTTATCACTACCACTCTGCTATTTCTGTCCCTCAACTGGGCTCACGGACACACTCGAAGAAGATCCCACGGGAGAGATAGAGCTGGAATTCGGGAGGTGTTAGCCCCGCCATGTGTCGCATGATTACAATTCCAATGCAAATCAAACGAACCAATCATAAGCCTCGACGCCTTCATCCCTCTCTCTAGGACCCATTCAACCCTTATAAGGAAACCTTACTCGCTCTCACTCTTCAACATCTCGCGTGAGGATCGACATTGTTCTCTGTCCTTTTCCTCGTGTTTCAGATATGCCACTACCGTCGCGACGCCTGGCGTCGGGACCACAAAGAACTATCAGAGATTGGGAATTTTTCCTCTTCTTCTTTTTTTTTTCCCCCACGAGGTTCGAAGTAAGACGTCCCTTGGTTGGGAAATATTGGCGAGAGACCAGGACGAAAAAGAAAAAACGTTCCGCAAATGGACCCGGATAGCGCTTTGTGCGAAAATGGAAAAGTCACGGGCCTGGAATATAAGAATACGAAATCAGCGAGTGCCGGGACGGCGCTGGCAACAGCGCCAACTGTGTGCGAGCATCAACCGCAGCGTGTAGCTGTGATTTTGTGCTTGTCGGCCGCGTATCCGTGGCCACATCTCTCGCCGCGCGATAAGACCTTTCGGAAATGTCCTCGCGAGGGCAAAAAGTCACCACGTTAGATTGATATTGAAATCGACACCGATTCGTCCGATCGAGACGAACGTCCCGAAAAAAGATTCCTCTTGCCTCGGTACCTTGAAACTTTCCTGTATATCCAAATCCCCCAGAGCTCTGAGACTCGTTCGATCCGTCAAGGTTCAATCAGCGAACTCTGACCCTCCTTCTTGCTTTCTTTGTAACCCCTTCCACACACTTTCGTTCCTCTCTCACTCTCCTGTCCTCCTCACCATTCTAACCTTCGTCTCTACTTACCATTCGTATATCAACTTACTCTCTCCTTTCGTCTTGTACCGGAACTCCTGGAACCTCTGTAAAATCGTGGATAGCTCCGGCTGACATGAGGTCATGTGTTAACATCCAATTCCAGGACCCTCTACCGTTTTTCGCGCCCCTTTTACTCGACTCCTTCACCCTCGCGCCATTCTCTGCTCATTCTCTTCGTTTCTATCTGTCACCCCGGCGACGTCTTGAGATCGCGTCGTGTCGCGTCCCGGCGCCTTCGACGACTTCGAAATCTGTGGAGCCGAGATGGGATCTGAACGAATTTCTATTCCGAGAATATAAACGGTCGTGTCTCAATGGAAACAGGAATAAATCTACTTGCTGCCCGTTTTCTTCTTTTAAAGTCCCGCGAATGATCTTTGCTCCGCTATTCATTTTCTACAGACGTTGAAGAATGCTTCGCGTGTGGGATAAACAGTTTTCTTTAAGATTCATTTATACTGCTTATACACACGTTTTCGAAAGACAATCTTGAGAAGTGTAACGTATTTTCTTAATTCGATACCGATAACGAAAATCCGAGAACTAACACATCAAAATCCCAGCTGTAAAACTGAAATCTCTCCACCAGTTCATAAATTGGGAGTGCTCGTCGGAGCTGGTACAGCTAATCCATGAAGGCCGAGAACTGCATCCAGGGAACACTCAGGTGATCACTGCACTATAACACAACACTGCACTTCCGAAACATACGCAGAAAATCGATAGGATTTTCTGAATATAGCGAGAGCAACGTAGATAAAAAAACTATAAACTGATAGCACGGGAATGCGAGCGAACTCGAGGCACCTCGATCGGTGTCCCAAGAGACACTGCTTTGATAACAGTCAAAATCAGGAACTAATCAATCTGATTAGTCGAGATCTTTATAGCCGATAATTCTTATCCTTTCTCTCGAGTTAGCCATTTAAATTAAATCTAGAGCGTTGCTTAGCGAATCGGTACATAAATTTTGGAGATCCTCCACGGCCGCTTCCCCAAGGCATCGGGCGACAGCTGGGCACCACATCCAACTCTCGAGTCAGGGGAATTCTCCCCTGCTCTTAACCCTAACAAAATCTCTGCTCGCTCTGCAGCCCACTTTGCCTCTCTCTGGCGCGACGCCGATATCTCACCCGGACCTCTGCCGGTCTGCGGAGACGTCTCCGTAGGGTACTCTCTTCTGCCGGGCAACTCGGTACGTCCTTCCACGGCAGACTCGAGCACCTCGACCTCAACTCAACAATGACAAATCTTTCCGCCAGTATTGGCGTAGCTGTACGAATCCACCCGAGAGTGTAGGTCCTGAGCAGGGTGGCGACTCAAAGGGAACCAGGAACTGGGAACGTTATCTGAATCAGTGGCTGGAGTGGCCTTGTGACCTTGAGTTCAAAAAACATGCCACAAGAGTTACCTTACACAAAATGGCGTTGATGAAACGAATGCATTATAAATATAGACACACTTTATATACTCATCATTGACCGAAAATCATAAACCGAAGTAATGATTCATAGTCAAGAAACTTTCAAGATTATCTTCTCTTCTTCATATATTTACTACAATAGGGTACACCGACCAGCTAACGAGTATGTATCGTTACATTCTACAGAAAAACTCAAAAATGCATGCTTGGAGAAGCTCCAGGCGTTACAAGGGGCGTCGTGCTTGGGAGCGACGCCGGCGTCAGTGTTGGTTTTGAATGTCAAAAAAAAAACGAAGGGATACACGTGACGGCCAGATAATACCAACAGGTGGATAAATTCTCTGATATTTCAAAAAATTGATCTATACGTTCCTACCACTGTGTTCATTAAAAAAAAATGCCATGTTCTGATAAAAGAGTCTAAGAACGACGTTTCTAAAAAATTATTTCACTTATCAATTAGGTCTAAAATTATGAAGTCTATAATCGACAAATAAAAAAAATCTTCAAAACTACTTTTTCACGATGTCAATTACACAGATTACTTTATCAGCTTCGCCAGCAGTGCATCTCGAAATTTCTATCTTAATCGATTTTCGATTTCCCGATTTACCGATATTTACGACATTCCGTCCTTCGGACAATTGAGGTTTCCTTCTTGACTCTGTGCACCTATCTATATCCACTCAGGCTCCATTTCCGCGTTGAATCTCCGCTACGCCATTGCGCTGAGACAAATAGAAATATTTCTTTGTTACTCGCAAGTGCACCGACTGTAGCGGATCAAACGAAGAAGCCCGTAACATGTTGTGCATTCGAAGGGAAACTGGAGGAAACGTGAACTGCGCTCTACCATCTAGACTCGAATTTACCTTTTTTTATTTTTTTATTTCCAACTATACTTCTTCTTTCATCTGCTTTATCTCTTCTTTTTATTATACTCTTACTGCTGTCTCCGAATGCACTATCGAGGAAAGATTCCTATTTATTCGCAAGATCCTCCTGGCTAGGGATTAGTTGCTTAAGGATTACCCTAGTAAACTAAAGCTTGGCTCCCTATCTGTAGATACTTGAAACATTTGAAACGCTATATAGACAATTATTTATGTAAACAATTATAAGGGCGGTGTACGTAAGGGTTGCTCCGTAGTCAGTTTCACTGTTTCTAATGGTAACGAGTCAAGAACATCTGCACGGGGGATGCAGTAGTCACGTGGTACGAGACGGAAAGGCTCCCGGGAGATGCTATATTATCATCCCCCGGCCATCCTGTCTAGCATATACAGTATCCACCTATAAGGCTGTATCTAGAATAAGGGTGAGGATATTCCTATTCGCATGTTATACCCAAAATGCATGTCTGTACAAGCCGTACAACTGAAAACGCATAACGTGCGATTTCTATGGGAATGCGGCCAACAAAGCCGGAAGGGTGAATCGAAAGATAACCCCAACTTCTATTATAGCATCGCACCCCACTCGAAAGCATCGGAAACACCCTTCCGGCAAAATTAGGCTTGTACCCACGAGATGTAGTAAATCCGATAACTACCCCTGGCGTATCCCACCAGGTTTTATCCACGTATGTTAATAATATATCAAATGATAGTTTTTTTTGCCAGAGTATACCTGTCCCACAATGGTCGCAGCATTTTGCAATAAACTGTCGCTGACGTGCAAATTCCGGTGGAAAGTCCGAATTAGCCTCAAGGATCTATTTAATCCCGTGTAATCGCAGTGCCTTTACGTAAATCCTATTGCCAAGTACTCGTTCGCTTGTTTTTGTCCTTGCTAATACCTGCTCCGGAGGATCCTTTGACAATAGGATTTTCGAACAAAGACAAAGAGAATCTTGGTACATGGTATACCGTTGCGGAGTCTGTATACGAAAAGTAGGACGGTTCAGCAGGGAATCTTGAACCTCAGCAAGATAGGACGACTAGAGAAGGATAGTAGAACTGTGTGGTAACGCAACGAGGGTGTGTCGAATAAGATGGTAGACGAGCTGGATACCCACGACGAAGTTGACTTAAGTCGGGCGTCTAAATGGACGTCATCAACAATAGTGTTGATACTCGGAGTCTTACGTGGGGTCATAAACTTAGGACAAATGGCGTTTAAGAGTGTTCAGCAGGACGAAGGGGAGGATTGCTCTCGGTGGGAGTAAAACAGCGAAATGTGCAAAAGAAGAAACGAAGAAATAGTACAACTATCTCGAGCTAAGGTTTCAAGAGGAGAATAAAAACGATTCGGTAGCACCTCCTTCCCGACCTCCATTTCATCTCCTCCATTCTCTATGACCTGGTACCACGTACCATTTAACGTCCTCCTTCTTCATGTATATCGACGAGTCGGTACCTTTTACCAAGAGTCAATACCTTAACCACCTATACTCCATTCAACACCTTCACGACCCCCCGCCCCCCCCCCCCCCGTCTCACCAGTAGGGTACTTTATTAACATCTTTACGAGATCACGTATCGGATCCCATAAGAAATCACGAGTTGTTGATGAGACAAGGATTAACGGTAATTCATCCGAAATACCCTGTTCCGTATACCCACTGTCCAGAATGCAGTCTTCACATAGATATATAGAGATAGAAAAGTCTGACTCTGGAACAGATGCATTCTTACTCATTGCAGGTAGCACATATCCGCCTGGACCAACTCTAGAGAGGATATCTTCTGGTCCAAGAGTCTTTTTCTCGTTAACGCGCGTAGATAGCGCAGTGTCCTTCCATGTGGGTAGGGAGTGGGTCAGCGGGTGGGTAGAGCGAGGGTAGCAAGACGAAATGGAAGTATATATCAAGAAGTAGGGAAACTTTTCGAATCTCCAGGGCAAGGGTAAGAGGTATACACGTCAGTGTACATCTCATATTTCTTATTCCCTGGGGAAGAAGGACGAGAAAGACGATGGTTCTTCCGTCTAGGAGGTGCTGGATGGGTATTCTAGTTCCTTGGCTAAGGGAAGATAAAGTTCTAGGATAGTTCCAGTATGCTGATACGGAGGGCTCTACCAGCGCAGATGCACGACCTATACCGTGAACTCCCTTAACTTTTAAACTAAATAAACTACAGTTTGAAGCCTTGGACGACGTAGACGTCGACGTCCGGGTCGTCGTTGTCTTTCCCAAGAGGGGCGGCAGGTACTTGCCGTATCCTCTTTAATAATCCTCACTTCTGCGAAGGGTGAGCGCTGATCGAGGAGCAAGTCAGGTACCCATGTATTATTTTGAAAATTCAACAGTCCTTATACCCTGGCAATTGTCTCGTTTCGAAGCGATTCGACCGTACGGAATTACGGAGGGTCTATTACTGTTCGCTGGCGAAATTAGATTTTCGATGTCATGCTAAAAGGCTTTTTACGAGAGCTACGCGTCCTCCTCCGTCGTACAAATTGGTCGAGTCTAATGAGCGACGGTGCTTCGTGGTTTACGATTACGAGAAAAAGTCGCCTCACGACATGAACTTACGGGGCATACGCTACTCAAATTTTATTTTATTCTCTGACTCTGGAAAATGTTAGGATATAGCCACTTCTCTCTCTCCCCTCTCTCCCTCTCTCTTTCACTCCGTCCTTCTCTCCGCTTTTGTCTTTATTTCTCTCTTTCTCTCTCTCACATTTATTTTTATCAACTCCGTTTCCAGCTTTCTATTCGTTTATGTCATATATTATATTTTTTTTTTACATTGACCCTTAGGGTAACAGCCTCTGTTAGCGAATACAAAGGAACGTACTCCGCTCAAATTTTACAGTCCAGTATTACTTTCCATGGATACATATTTCTTTGGTCTTTCATGTATCTGGCTTTTCAATTAACGAAACGCGGTAGACTATTTTTTGCATCTTGTTTTTACTTTTTCTTCATTTCATCTCAAATAAACTCGGATAAAAGAGTCTAATAATTATATAAAAACGTTTGTATGTATATCTGTATATATAAATACAATTAGTAATTACATATATCACCTGCATTATTATAAATGTATATTTATTAATAATAGGCGTACATCACAAGGTATCTTTGTTGGCCTCACTTTAATTTACACTGCCTAGAGCATAGAAAGCTCCTTATAGACCCGTAGGCATTTTCGAAAAGAAAAGGAGCAAAAGAAGGAGATAGATGAAAGAAGAGAAAAAATTCAAATATCCGGAACACGAGCCTTTAATCCGACCTATCAGATGGCGGTCAAAGGTAAAGAATCGCGCAAAAGCTCGTTCGGCGGTAAATTCGGCTTTAAAGCTCGAAGCGAGGGTGGTTTCGTCGCATCGCCAATATCCATAGAAGATTCGATTCATTTAAGGCTGGCTCAAGGGGGTCAAAAGACTGTATGTGTATACAAATAGTATACATATACATATATGTATACTTATACAAGAATGTAACGGGGGGGGGGGGGGGACCTTGTCTTTAAAAGAGAATACGTTCAGGATAAACGGGCGGATATCGTGTAAGGAGCTATCGGAAGGGTAGTGGTAGTGAGTCAAGAGAATGAGAATGAGACGTTAAGGTTGGAGTTTGCAGAGCATAAAGAAATTCTTTGGTTTTTTTTTTATGGCTGTCCACGCCACCCCCTATTTCACTATGAAGAAAAGCCCAACCCCTCCACCCTTTCCAGGACGATTTTTATTAAATAAATATGTAGCTTCCGCGTTGCCTGCCTTGCTTGCTGGCTAATAGAAAATAAAAAAATATTCCACGCTTTGACTAGCTTTATTGCAAAGAAAGCATTGCAATTTTAACCTTTGAACCGAAGATAATGAAGCAGAGGGCATATTTGTGCTTTTCACCACTGCAAACAGTTACAACATTAAACTGTACACAATATACAATGCAACGTGATAGTGCTTTTGTGATTGATTATATTCGAGTTTGTATGAAGGGGTATAAAAAATTGTTATTCTTTTTTAATATTCAGCCACTACGCCATTTTGTATTATTTAAAGAAACTAGATATATTATAAGCTTGCCGATACAGTTGAGTCGTACGATTTTATCTTTCAATATGGTCTCTTATCCGACACCCTCGTCTAACGGCGGTACAATAGCCAGTTACTGAAATTACACGAATTCATGGTAAAATCGAAGCAGTCAGCCACAAATGAGCAAGCGAGAGTTTGTTTTTACGAAATTGCCGTCAAATTACTCGATTCCGCAAACGTGGAATGGAGGTCGAAATAACATTTGCTTACCTTTGACCTCGTCCCTATACATCCTCTCATTCAAATGGCAATACCGCTTTTCCGTTCTTCATAGATTTATTTTTTTTACCATAGGCCATACCAATCAAATGAAAACTTAATGAAAATTGTACATGATCGCCCTCTAGGAAGTCAACTATGAGCCAAATGAAAAGCATATTTAATTATATATAGTTTCAGTGTGAATTCGAGTGTGTCAGTATATATAGTCAGGAATGAAATTACACAATCCTCGAAAAATGGTTTCACGGAAGACCTATCGTTTCTATATGTATCATTGTCCGGACGGACGGTCATAGCCTAGTGTTCACGGTAGTCGGATATCGTTGGAATGTCTCCGTTTCATTTAGCAGGAAATATTTCGCGGTCGAGCATAAAGCGCAAGAGACGCTCAGTCGCAAAGTTTTATTGCATTTATTGCAAAACGAACTTCCCAACGGTCGAAGCGAAGAGTTGGTAGTAACGGTGGAAAGAGAGAGAGAGAGAGAGAGAGAGAGAGTGAGAGAGAGAGAGAGAGAGAGAGAGAGAGAGAGAGAGAGAGAGAGAGAGAGAGCTGGGTGAGTGAACGGTATCTGCAGAATGGAGATGGAATCAGTAGTAACGGATGCGGAGTGAAAGAGGATTGAAAGAGGGATGGATGACGAAGAGATACAGAGTATGGTGAAAAGAGGTAAAACCAGAGCGAAATCCAAGCACCGATAGGACAACTTTTGGCAGTGTCATTGTTAAAATTTTTATTGTGTCCAGTGGAGTTTTCTAACAAATTGGTCGGGACGAAGTAGCGTCCAGGACTGTCGTTAAATGAAAACGGCTTTAGGAATCCACTCATTTTTCCCACTGAGGTCGAGTATTTTCACAAAGTTGCCGAATGAATGTGCTGTTCGATTTACTCCAAAATACCGAAATATATATATAGTGATTTTTTTGTAAATACCAAAGTTTTCTAGCCATAAGGGTCGATGCTGGTGGCAAGATGCTCACCAAGGGGTTGAACGTCATATTTACCCTAAAGTTGTGCGCCTTATTATATCTGGAAATAGACGAGTAGTTTCAGAATGTAGTCGCCAGAGTGCGCTCTGGGTTAAGAAACTTTTTACTACGAAGATATTAGTTCGAGGAACTCAAGGGTGGGGCGGGAGGGGGAGGGGCTGCGGGCTCGTTGAAAACAGGGGTAGTATGGGCGAAAATTGAAACGTTCCTATCGCTTCGGCACTGTATACCGTATAGCTCAGGTTGGCTGTTATGCTACGGACGAGCATTCTCTTCCTCTCTTCACTCTCTGCTTCTTGAATATTGGGGAATCAGTATTTTGTCGGTACTCCACTACCGTAGGACCGGGGTAGAAGCCGGGGAGTAACTTCAGCCCTATCTCGGTTCGCCACTCCTTCCGGCCTAGATAGACCATCCTCCTCCCCAGGGGTTTCCGGCTTAAAAAAGCGCAGAATATTGACAGTTCTTCAAGGAGAGTAACGACCAATGAGATTCCGCATAGGAGTCTGGTCATTTTTATGCGAGGGTAAATTTCCCTCTCGCTGAATCACTCTATTTCACTTTTAAGCACAACCCTTACTCGCTACTTCGTAATACATTGCAAGAGTGGCCCTATTTATTTGCTATAATTATTTAATGCAAATACAATAACATCAGCAGGTTTATAGTACAGTAACTTACCTTTGCTAATTTTACCATCCCCTAAAACCTCCATTAATTTTACCATTGAAAGCCTACCCCTGAAACCTCATGGTACCGTACCGTACTATACCGTCATACCGCTAACGCCATAACCCAGCAATACTATCCCATGGCCCCCGTTCATCCCCTCCCCAACATTACTTCGTGCCATATACGTGCTGTGTGCCAGGCTAACCTAACTTATTACTTCCCTTAACTCGTGGCATAAAGCTGGAACCAGGACCGAGCCAGGAACTCGAACGCTGCCACACAGAGAACGTGCATCTATGAATCAGTACCTGGTAGAATGGTAGAATACGTGACTGGGCTCTCTCATCCCTTGATCCATTTTCCACATCCATCCCCTACGAGATTCACGTGCGGGGATGAATTCTCATCTCTCCTTGTATGTGAAATGAGGATTCACAGGTTTGTTCGAATGTCTCTCGATAATTCACTGGCAAACGAATTTTTTGTAAGGGCTTTTAGTTACCCTGTATATTTTTTATTCTCCGTGCCTCGAGGGTACAAGAAATTGTACCCTTGAGAAAATGATACCAGGAGTTCATTGTCTTAAAAGAAAAAAAAAAAAACAAACTGGGGGTGGACGGGAAAAAGAATGTAAAGTAATTCTGGGTCCATTGGAGTCAGCCTGAGGGTAAAAACGACCTGCTAATTCTGTCTGGTTGCATCAGGGATGTCTACCACGTGGTTCATTCCTGAATAATTTATTGCTGTGCGAGGCACGGCTCCGCTTTGCGAGTCGGTCACTTCAGGATTTCACGTATTTATCTAGCAGTACGTAATTACAAACCTCTGCAAGCTCTTGGACCACCGCGTAAGGGACGTTTACCACGTGGACAAAGTTTTTAACTACCCCTCACACAGTGAGAAAGTAAACCACATTCGGGCCTCTCTTTAGTAAAAGATCCATGTTATCATTAAACAAGTTAGCTGACAATTAAAAAATTTTATCGAAATTTTATCATCGATTTTCCGCGATGCCGATTGGTGGTTCCTATTGTCATTCGATGTGTGTAAATTTGTCGCTTGGCATGTGTGTTAACGGCACGCAGTCTATTATCTAGATTGCAGTTACTTTAGAAATATAAAGATATGAATTATAATAATGACGATTTAAAAAATAAATGGGATACCGGTTCATCGCGCCTAATGGGTCCCTGTAATAAATGAATATAAACAGCACTTTTCTTACCAACAGAACTTTTCTTCGAAATGATCGATTCTTTGAGATTCTGTCATGACTTCTCCAAAGCACAGCTCCTCCAGTACTCGCCCTTATCTCGAGTGTAGATACGTGTTCTCCTAACAGGCAAATTAGCACGTTGTAGAAGTTCCTTAGAAGTTTACCCAACGGGCAAATCAGGTAGCCTCAGTCTGGTTACAGTGTTACGTTATCCCGGTAAGAGGGAAGTTCACGAGCAGCGATAAAAATTCTACCCAGCAGCCTCTATGACATTATCATCTTGAATTTATCTGATGAAAACCTTGATGTACGGTGTTATTGGATCACGTAAATAACAAAGGAATAAGCAATTGGAATAGTATAGCAATCACCGGTACACTAGTTGGTCGTTTATTTAGATCCTAAGCTTGAAATCTAATTAGATGATATAAGCTTAACGTAGAAGCGAAGTCTCCAAGTCCATAGCAGGATGAGACTCGAGTCGGTTTGGCTTTGAGCGAACCTGAGTTCAACGTTCACTCCAAGCGTTCAACTCCATGTGAAACGTGTCTACCTACGGCCATGTTTGACTTTGGTCTCGGATATCGTTTTGCTGGTTTCTCTGTCTCTTCCTATTGCTGCGCTTCCTTCCTTCCTTACCAGCATCCCTGCTGAACCTAAGGACGCCTAGAAAGTCCACCATACTCAGACTCCTCTTCTTAGGTAGGCATCTCCTTTAGCGACTTGGGAAAGTTTTGGTCTAATGGTATGAGCTTGCTCTACCCATTAATTGGCTAATTGTCCTCTAAAGATCTAGTGAGGCTTTAGTGTCTTGGCATACTCGAGTCTTTTAAATAATTTTTTTTCTTCAATTCTCACATTTCGATGATCCTTTATTATATTTTTAAACATTTCGGTCAAAGATGTCGGTTGTCCCGTTCCATTAGTTTACCAGTTCGTCGGTTCGACTGTTCACAAGTTCCTAGGTGGGACTCTGTTACGGTTCGAGCCAGGAGACGGTCAGCTTGCAACTCAGCGTAAAATGACATTACCGTCAACCCCTACGGCACGTTAGTGTTTCAAATGTACACATATTGTGCATCAACGTGAACTTCGTGAACTGAACCATAATCTGTTTAGACTAACTTCTGAACGTGCAGTAAGCTCGCCAGAGATTAATCACGGAGAATAATTCCTTATGGTTCTGAAAGATTTCCTTGACACTGTGATAAACTGAAATTTTAGGGTCAGGAGAAGAAAAGAATTGTTACAGAAAAAAAATTATATTACATTATATTAACAATCTCGCTTACGTGCGGGTAAATTGTTTAAGTATATTTTGAAAAATGTTAATCCAATAACGAAGGCATGAAAATCCTTCTGCGATCGTTACGCAGCATCCCTCACGAACAACGTTTAATATTTCGTTTACGAGCGGAAACGATTCCATTAGGAAAGTTTCGAAACTCAGACTGGGCAAGAGGGAGGTCCTCTTCGTTAACACCTTCTGTATTATTCATTCGATTACTTTACCACAAGCGATAGATGCTCTCCTGCCTTATTTCTGGCGAAAGACAAAATACCTGGTAAATGGTAGTTAGTAAAATATTCTGAGTGATAATGGAGAGGGTATACCAAGAATGAAGCTATAATTATTTAATTAGTTATTTAGTAATTATATCAACCGTTCATAGGAGTGCCAGTTCCATCAGAAATTTATTAAACATTAAGTCAGTTGAACGTAGAGTGTAAGGTGTATAAGTGCGAAACAGCTAATAATAATATTTCCAAGTATCGAGGTCAGAACTGAATAATCAATGTAGATTGAGTGAGTTTCACCTCCATCCTCTTCCCCCCCTTCCACTCTCTAGCTACGGAGTTGTTCATCAAAATGAACGGACCTAATTCCAGCTCGACTAAAAAGTCCTGCAGACTAATTTTTTAGGCACCCTACGTACTGGAACAGGGTGGTCGAAGTTTGCCAAAGTTACACGGAAAATTTCGCTAACAGCCAGGCTGAAGGTATCGCCGTCGAATAATTAATGCGAATCGAAGATCGCATTGAAATCGAATTGGGATTTTTTTCTAGAAGCTGAAAAGATTAGGTATAAATGATTGAAAGGCTCGTAAGTGCTGCCTTTGTGGGGATTGTCTTGATTGTTTATCCTCTTAGCGTAGATTGTGTATATAAATTCGTAATTAATACTTACTCGGACTGTACATCACAGAACTGCGACATTATTTATATAGGATTATAGGGTGTACACAATTAACTTAAAATTATAGGCGTTTACCAGATGGGCATAATGAATTTCAATGATGCGTCCAAGCGAATCATCGACACTCCGGTAGCAATGTTGAATCTCTATCGTCATAAAATATTGGCGAACATCGAGCAGCGAATTTAATTCCCTGGCTGAAACTCGAAAATGTACGTGCGCCGAGATAAATCTTCCTGTCGATAGCTCACCAGTCGGATTAGAGTCTACATTTACGCCTCTGCCACCGCTTCCTCCTCCAGTCCCAACCAGTCGCCCAACCAGCCAGGCACCCAGCCAGCCATCCAGTAACCCAGGAACCCTCCGAATGAACCTTGGAAAGTTCGTCTCATAAATGTGCCATTGCTTGTTATAAATTCAACCCTCATCAGTCGCCATATACTATAATCTACAGTGTGAGTACGATACGAAGGCATAGGAGCATCTCGATGCCAACGCTCGACGTCGATGCTCGACGCCCATGCTCGACACGGGACGTCTATACCAGAAGCATTCACTTTGCATGTAGAGTCGTACACGATTTGGTGTAATGCAAGAAAGCCGGATTGGTTTTGAATCTGAATAAATTTTCGTTTTTCTAATTAAAAATAGCGACACGAGTGGCTCCCTCTGTCAATTTCCTATTTTATATTATTTTTCATGTTTTTACCTGCACCTCTGACTCGGACAACTGTCTGGTATGAGGTGGTCTTGTTTTCCAGTGGTAAAGGACACTATCGATTATACGTTATTTTATCGTACGAGTTCCTGGATATGGGTAACGGGTATAGCTGACTCCCATCCACCCCATCATATAGCCCCGTGGTAAGGTGTCAGTATGCGAGAGAAAAACGTATGTGAATGGGAGGTGGTCAAGCTCTTGGTTGGCAAGAAGAAATTTATTTTCTCGTAAAAGCTTATGTCCGCCGAGCGTGTAAACTACCCTTGAGCCTCCATACCTGTCGACTCTCGAGAGCCGAGAAAGCTTTTGACTTGCCTGTGACTTTCGGCCTCACGTGATTGATACTACCCAGGCAAGTTCAATGGACCCTCTGACGTCATGGACGTCTCAGGCGTCGCGACGCCCGACGACGCTCGCGTCGTCTCCGCTACAGAAATCGACGTTCCACCCTTCATCCAAGGGCCAAGAGAAATGTATCGTCAGGTTGATAGTCATCTTGACTATACGTTTCGACGTAGACTCGACCCTGAAAGCCCTAAGTGGGTTACCCCTAACTTTTCCCAAAGGGTGTGCACCGTCAAAAACCTACAAGGAGCAAAGTGTGCCATTCTCTGTGTGGAAAATCCTCCGTCCTCCAAGTTTTATCAGCTCTCTCACAGAGTGCCGTGTAGCCGGTCACTCCGTAAGGTGGAAATAGCCCCCTCGATGAAGGGATTGAGAGCCCACGTGAAAATTTGATTCTGAGAAAAGGTTCGCCTCGGCAATGACACCAGGTGTCTTGTATTCTCGCATTATTCCCAGTCTGTCTGTCGGCTCTCAAGAGATACGAGAAAGAATATAGTCACGGCACCCTCGTTCCACCGCCTTTTTTTCCTTTTTTCTCTCCTCCTATGAAACGTGGCTCCTCCAGGATCCGAGCAACTTCAGTACGAGTCGCAGTCCCTGCTTGGTACCGGCTCCTCTGCAAGGCACAAACGCGAGAATTGTTCCGCGAGAAGTTCCCCGGCTCCGAGGGTGGGTTAGTACTTGGCGAGTCGTAATGCGCGAGGTACGCTAATAAAATGCACAGTGAGCGTGAGGACGTAGACACGATCTAAAATACATAGGTAGCTGGAGGCCAGAGTACGACGTAGTTACGTCCCTTCCTGTGTACCAACGTTCATCCTGCACCTACCAACCTACGTGCTGTCGTTACATGCTATATACCATATACGCGTTACTATACATTTAAGAACCGAGAATTCCGTAGAATCCAACTGGTGCGGTTTTCTATAGAAAATGCCAAGCTGCACTTTTCACGGTTGGCTCATGTATACCTTGTATACCATATATAGGTATACCTGGAGCTTATATATCGCATACATGTGTAACCATTCGACGGGAAAATGTCAGCGGTATCGTGAGACCAGCAAAAGCCAATAGACGGGGCGGACAGGTATCTGCGATATCTGCTTATAGATACTTCCCTACTCTCGCACTCTTTATCTCTTTATCTCTTTTCACCAGTATCGGACATTTCTTCGTGAAACGAAGTCCAGGTGAACACGTTGGTGAAATTGTAGAAGGTCAATCCTGGAAACGGGTATTCCAATGGGATGATCGTATACGAATCGTTTTCGGCTATATCGGACTTTACAGAAAAGAATCATCCCGACTCGTTGGTCTATGTCTATTTGATGCGAGAGTTCGAATATCATGAAGAAATTTTGAGGAGGCAATAAACGGCGCGGGGAGGGTTTGAGTGTGGTACGTCGCGATATAAGGGGTTACTGTCCTTTAAAGCCAGCCACAAATTTAACCGCAACTGGCATAATGCGTTCTCATGCATGAAATATAAATTTCATGCTGAAATAAAATAAGGTCGTATTGGGTAAGGGAAGGTAATAGCTTAAAGCCTGGTAAGGTAAGGTAAGGTAAGAACGAAATATTGAGTTTACCAGGGATGGTGCCCAGCTCGTATCTAAGCTCTAGGGGTTGAGCCGGTAACGCGATCAAAGCAGCTCTTTTCCGCTCTCTAAACCGATTTCTCTTGCGACGTTGAATACCGCCACGCGTTCATCTTTGTACTGTCCATCAGTTCGATACTTTTCACTTTTTCACCTGCAGCCTATTTTTTTTTATTTTGAAAAAATTTCAGATTACCCAAGTTAATCCGTTAAATAATTCAGCCTAGCGTTAAAATGTAGAGATTATTCGAAATTCCCTTTGGTGAAATTAATTGCGGAAAATTTTTCAAAATTATCGCCGAAAGTCGCCAGCACAAACTGATCTTAGAGCTTTAATGTTTGTCACGGTCTAGCATATCTGATATTTAAGCCTGTAAAATTAGACGCTGTAACTATAACTTTCAAGGCTTAATGTACAGGGCGAGTTTTCATGTAGTCGTTCCTACGACTTTCAGTCTGGCGGCAACCTGGGGTAGAAACAATCTGAAAACCCCCGACGGAATTTCTCCAAGTGATTCTGGTAAGCAGCCAAAGTGAGAGTGTAATGGAGCTCATGACACTATACGGCTACAAAGGGGGTAGAGGAAGCATTTGGCTGGCAACTGGGCTAATACTGGATTACGTCAGGGAGTGCATGGCCGCATAACAGAGGACCGCACTGTTGAAGAGCAACAGCAACAAACGCGTAGTCGTATTACGGTCGAATTAAACTAATATTTTTAATCGTATTGAATCAGAATGTAATCTGACAATGATTTCAATGGCGCGTGCGACCGACAATAATGAAATTTCATTTATTATAATTAAATGAATGTACAGCGTTGTCCGCGAGCGCATTGTCGTTTCTCGTTAAAACGCCGATTCTCGTCAAATCGATAGGCGTTACGCCTAAATATTCATTTTCCAAAATTATTACCCACGCCGACACGTTATTACGCTGCGGCCACCGTAACCGCCACGCATATTTCCGACGCATGGAAGCACGGTTGGGCATTGGCGATTTTAACGATTCGCCAAATCGCAAATATTAGCCATCGCACACCATTTATGTGCGACCATACAGGATGATCTCTGTATTAACGTTAGTCAGTTTAACCCAAATAATAATTATCAGCCGTTTTGACTTTTCAATTATACCACTCTGTATTCGCTTCGTTAATGAAAATTCCTGTGTATACAAGTGAGAATATCAAAAAACCAGTCTCCAGATTGTGTTTGTTATTCGGTTTTCTCAAATTTTATAAAAAGTTACTATACATTCTTTATTCTTTTTTTTTTTACATAAAAATTTTTCGATCAGCCAGTAATTCTCCTTTGGCAATTCGAGGATACCAACAGCATCTCAACAGGTCTTCCCCTTTTCTGGTATATTTTCCCAGTATATAGCCAACTTCCGTTTGATCTGTAGATTGAATCATACAGCCAATAACTGAGCACCCGCAGTGTCCAGTAATTCCACTGGGAAATATCAAGCCCTAAATACTGAAAGCCAGTTGGATTTTGACTTCTTTTAACTTCTTCGACGAGGGGTATCAGACCCCCTCCTCTACACATATACACACAACTACCCGAAAACGTAAAGTCGAGGAAGATGAACGACGTTGATGTGCACGTAGGGGTGGCACACCGTTAACAACGACCCAATTCCTTTCTAAGAGCCCCTTACTAACAACCACGGATGCTCGCTCAGTCCCTCTTTCCCAACTGCCAAACCACCCTCTCCGTCCCTGAAAAGATAGAAAGCGAGAAGAAGAAAGAAAAAGCCATAGTACACTGAGCTAAGACTACAAGGAGAAACATTGGTACGGTTTTTGCAAAAGAATAGAAATCCCATAAAGCTCTAGATGGCCATGAGTTAGGGAACTCATAGAGGGTGCAGTAAGGCTTAACAGTCCTATTCTAATCCCGACATTTTTCACGGAAATTACTCGAGCAATTTCCTTCAGGGAAAATAAAGGGGTGGCCTATATACCATTCCAACATGGTCCCCCACTCATTCTTAATCACTCGCACGCCCTCTAATTCTACCCCATCTCCACCTATGACGAACGACTCTATTAGCGACAATTCCAGTTAAACTATGTTTGGCTCGTGGCTCCAACACACCCACCTCAGCCGCCATCCGGCGACCTACACAAGGACCACAAAGTTGTGGTCCTGGCCTAACCATCTGATAAGCCCGAAGAGCTCATCCGTCACGTCCCTGCCTTGATTTTGAACAACAGCCTGTCTTTCCTTCCATAAAAAATCAATATCCCTATATCAAAAATTTAAGATATGCCATGCTTATCAGAAAATCGATTTCTTAATAATGACCCCTTCCGATTAGGGAATTACAATGCCAAGGTAAAGAATTCACGCAAACAAGTCTCTATGAACAATTAAGTCTTTCATTGTTATACGGCTAATACTCGTCTCTTATCAGTCTCAGTGTTATATACAGGCGTTATCAACGTAAGTACACGTGTTCATAGATGCTCGTGGAGGCTTCGCAAGTGGCACTAATCTGTTGGCTCGTGTCTCGGTTTGTTCCCAGTGGGAATCGAAGCCTGCAACCTTTGAAATATTTAGTAGACAGACCTCGACCACCAATGGAGCGCCGAGTAGTTTGGGGACTTTGTGGTCGGTCCGTTCTGGCTTCGAGTCTCTCCGGACTGTCGCCGTTCCTACAGGAAAGATACATATAGATACAGCCTACAACAGATACGCCATGGGAATTCTTTCGAAATAATCCCAGCTTGGAAACTCGAGTGGGATACACTTTTCATACCCATTGAGAGAGATATCGGGGTTGACATTTTTTATTTACGTGTTTTCAGATACACACTATGCATCTTTCAACATGACGTATGTCATGTGTATTAATATTCGTCAATAGCACCAATCTGATATTACGTACAAATATTGTAGATAATATACGCAGAGACACTTTTAAATTCTATACATTTTAATACGTATTTCAAAAAGACCTTCTCTTTGGTATATATATACTACGTTCGTCATTTCCAGTCAAAGGCATCGACTAGGTAATTAACGTTGGTACCACGTGTATTTCTCGCTAGCACTATACGAAGAATGGAAAGGAAGCTTAAGTAATCGAGCGGAGTGGCCTCGGATTGAGTTGGTGCCGGTAATTTAGTTGGC
Organism: Calameuta pygmaea; assembly: GCA_031762395.1. Lineage (NCBI taxonomy): Eukaryota > Metazoa > Arthropoda > Insecta > Hymenoptera > Cephidae > Calameuta > Calameuta pygmaea. The sequence continues at coordinate 460,444 of JASANN010000352.1, read as the reverse complement.
TTCAACTGCCAAGCCGCAACGGCAACGGGAACTTAAGTGGTTCCGGTCGACGCCCGACGTTTCGAGAAGTTAGCGCAAATAGATAGATAGAAATTTTCCTGGCTGAAACGAAACTTGACGATTTTCAAATATATTCGCTCTCGACGTTGCGATATCTCCGTCTCTCTCGCTGTCTCTCCCAGTTGATTCATTTGCTAAGAGACAGGCAAACAGATAGACAGCTACGAAGCAAGTAAGGAATACAAGATGGTTTATCTTCGTTTTTTTGTTTTTCAAAACTACTCAAGAGACTTGAAAAGTAAATCAGAGAAAGTTAATACCAATATCGAAAATATTTTTTATTTTAATTCTTCCCAAAATATAATTACGTAAGGTAACGCGTATAGAGTTTATTGAAAGTTTTTTTTTTAAACGCTAAGTGATAAAAATTTGGAGGATACTGAGCACATGGACCATCCCTCAAAAATTAATATCGAAAATCATACAAGGATTCGGAAAGCCTCTGGTTTAAAAAATTTTGTGTAATATAAACCATGTATCAGAGACCAGGCAGTACCTACCGAGTATTTGGCATATTCACTTCCTACTTGTTTCTATTCAATGCTACTTCACTGTATATATATATATACACATATATATGGGTTCTTCATATAATATCTCTCTCTCTGTTTTCTCTCTTAGCAGTCATCTGTGTTGGTTTATCTTCAAACTTTTAATTTCGTGACGGAGCTTTTATAGCCGCGCAGCATAATTAGCTGGGCAAGAGCCCAGCGTCATTGAATATTTTAGCCCGTCTGCCCCTTGCCGAAAAAAAGGAAGACGCCTTTAAAAAATAAAAACAAGTACCTACCATCCATGCGCAACTTAGTCAAGGCGAATATACAAACAGCTATATATATATATATATATATATATATATATATATAAATAGAGAGAGAGAGAGAGAGAGAGAGAGAGAGAGAGAGAGAGAGAGAGAGAGAGAGAGAAAGAGAGAGACGGAAAGTAAAGAGAACGAGAGGGCTCGGGCTATGGCCAGGGATTAGGAGGAAAATTATGTCGGGCATTTTGTGGGCAGCTTTGCATAAGTTCTCCATCGCGCTAGCAGTCCGCGTTAACTAGCTACTATTTCGTAACCTGCCACCCCGCTGGATTAACACTGATTACTCCCCGCTAATTTGCAAATACTTTTCGCGCGTCGAAAAGCTCACTTCTTAATTGTCCGTCTCCCCTGTCTCCCCATCGCCAACCAATATTATAACTTTTGGATCTTTATGCTTTCGCAGAATGCCACGTGGACAGACCAACTGGTCAGACGAGGCTGGTAATTCGAACAGTATACCAAGGCAGAGTACTCCACATCAGAATCCTGGACCATCCTCCAGGAGCAATCCACCCAACAACGAATCGCCTTCCTGCAACGGGTTCAGATTAGGAGTTTACGGCTGGCGGAAAAGATGCCTCTACTCCCTCGTCCTGGGACTCATGGTCATGGTCATCCTTAATCTCGCCCTTACGCTCTGGCTCCTCAAGGTCATGGAGTTCAGTTCGGTAAGACTTTACTTCAGATTGAGTAGACGAATCAAACCCAACAAAACCTAAGAGCTCATTAGGCCTTGACTTCCGTCGCGAAGTCTCGTACTACATTTTTCTCTTTATTTCTCTCGGCGAGAGTGAACCTATTCCATCCTGAAGTATCTTAATGGCCAGGAGCAGGATTCGCCGAAGCTCGAGATCGAGCTCTCTGGTACCTCGCGCTTTAATAAATCACGTAAAAGTTGGAACTCATAGAAACGTTATTTTACCAGGCTCATGGGGCTGAGGTGAGGGAACGAGGAAGCCTCCTCCGACCTGAGTCCGTGTAATTTTCGCGAGACGTTTTAGAGATTACGTTAGGTGGGCTACAGGGAATGGGGGATTGGGTGTACATAGGTAGAGGGGAGAGAAAAGCCCCTAAAACATTTTCTGGGAGAGCACAGCCAGTGAGAAAATTCTTGGCCGAGAAGGGAAAAACTTATTTTCCCAAGTGAGTCACCCCTTGGACTTCTGGCTAGATTCCACGTTTAACAAATTATTTCCGGTATTTTTGGTACTGGTGACTCGAGTCAAAAGATCATGAGCTACACTGATATTGCCTCTTAGTACTGAGTGGTTGCTAATGCTTTCTAGTGTGGGAAAGGAATGTCATTTTTTTTCTCCCCCCCCCCCCTTCCTTCAATCCCCCTATCTTTACATTCTTTCTTCGTTCAGTCATTTCTCTGGGATTTCTCCTTCTGTGCTCTCTTTTCAAGATTTCTCTTACAAGAGCTTTCAAGCTCGGGGCTTATTCCATGGCGAAGAACGCTTTGATGTGAAAATACGGACGGCGGTTTCGCAACCGTTGACGAGTGTCTTGAGTAAATTGCACGACTAGACAAAACGCGTAGTGTCTTCCGTTTGATCGTGACAAAATATTAATGGTAATTTGTGGAAGTGGTAGATTTATTTTATCGGTAACGTTACGCCGTGATAATTCGATTCCTTCCCGATTAGCTGCTGTTAAGGGTGCTGATCTCGTATCTTACGGTAAACGCGCCGCTACGTGAAAACGCTTTGTAACTTTTGGACAGCCATTAAAGTCGACTTCTGTCTTGCGGCTTAAAATTAGTTTCGCAAGAGTTCAGTTCAGCAGTCCTACCCCCTTCGCCAGTCTCCACACCCCCGTTTTCTCACCTTACCCCAAACACTACTTCTTGGAGGATGGGGGGTTTGCTAATTTAGGGTGGAAGAAATGCTTATTACAATTCACTCATAATTCCCGAGATTGTTGCCAAAGTCTTTTCTCTTTTCACGCAATTCACTTTCTACTTGTTTTCACCAATTTTTCAGGGTTCTCGTTTTTACTGGATGATGAAAAAATACGAATACTCGTGATTGATTCGTCAGTCAAAATCAAATTTTTAAATAATTTCTACTCTCGTACAAATTGAAAAATCTTTTATGTAACTGCAAAAATATATATATACCTGTCTGATAAGAGACGGCATAAAATCGTGCCGGGATATATTTGGCTGGCCATTACCCAGTTTACCTACTCAGATTCACCCGATCTTTCGCGATGATCCTACGATGGGGTCTAAATTCGATGGAAATTGAATATCAATCTGTAAGCGAGAAGTCTGGTGTTACTTGGATGGAAGAAAATATCCCGTGGGAAATGTAGGAACTCCGGCTCTTATTTTACCTTATTCTCTCACTTATTATTTTACTCTTATTTTACATCATCCCACAGTCTCTCGCTACGTTTCTCAGAAACCTCCCGTTTACTTTAGTCAACACCGTATTGTTTCACCCCAGTATCACCTATTACAATCATATACAACACATCATTGTGATACGCGGTTGTTGCTTATCAATTTAAAAAATTGACGTTCGGTATCAAACAATTTTTCTTCATCAAACTTAAAAAACGACCATTAAAATATACCCAGGAGAAGTGTCTTGGACGTTAAAAAAAAAGTTACGCCAAATCGACGACAGAGTCTTAAGGAGTGAAATTAATTGAGGGGATCTTAAAGAAAGGACCTTGTAACATCAATTAACAATGCCGGTTTCGAATTCTCTGCCAGTCATCGCGGACTCTTCTCTCGCTCTCCTACTTTCGCAGGTTCTCCCTTTGAACACCTCCGCGGCCGTCCGTTCCCACCCTTCATCCTCCCTCACGCCTGTTCGCTGGGAATTGAATTTCTGCCGGTCTTCCGGTACTGATTTTTACGGGGAGTCTAATTAGACCGTCGATCTAGAACCACTCCAATCGATCCCTTCTACGAATCAGAACTTGCACTATCGACTTTGGTAAGTTCCGCATCTCCCCTACTGGCAACGGCACAGGACCCTTAATGATAAACAATTTTTTTAAAACATCATTCGACCACCATATTCTAATATTTCAACAAAACCCATACCTGTCACGCGTATAACCCATGCAGATTACCTCCCATATTTTACGTATCCCATTATGCAATGACGCCTCGAATGACTTCTAAAAGCATGTAAAGAAAATCCATAGGTACTTAAGAGACGCTTTGGTTATAAGGAAATAACCCGAAGCGTTACGGTGGACAGCATGGTATATTGGCACTAACGGCTTACACGTATGTTCATAGGGAACGGATACCCGGGTTACCTAATACCGTGCACCATCCGGATCCCCATAACTACCCTCTGCTAGAAGGTGCATCCTCCATCCAGCACACTATCTATAGATTATCCAGCCTATATTGCCAGTACTAAACCATATCCATTATAGAGCACAGCGATGCAGTCCAATATAGTAGAAACGGAAGCATGAATTTTAAGTGGACACAGGGTACAACCCTACTCCTCATCCAGAAACAGAGGATAATCCGAGTCAGATATATGAAACACTAGGTTATATGTGGTTGAGCCTATATAAAGTCACTACTAATATTGAACGGTATTACACTCGTATAAAACTTTTATTTCCTTGAAAATCAACAGTAATAAATAATTATTGGTTACGAAAATGATCAAATTCAGATTTTTTTCAGTACAAATCATTACAGGATAAAAATTTCATAATGAAAAATTATTTTAGGAGGGTGCGCTCAATTTTGGGAGGTAACTGGATATGTACATATATGGGAGGTGATAAGATACTTGAGGGATGTGCGAGATAAAGTATTTGTGAACCTTGGATAAACGTACCCCTGATTTTTTCATAGTGGCCTTTGGTGTCTGGATACAGAAATTAATTAGATGACGAGGAGTACAATAAATTATTATATTAAGGGTTGCTTATGCGGTGGATAGTAAATGACGATGAAACAAGGAGAATTTCGTGGCCAGAGGCTGCGCGGGTGATGAATGATAAGGGGTATGAACTCCAGTAGAAGAAGCTGAGAGGTACAGAGGGTAAACGGAATATTATAAAAGAAATGAAGGGAAAGCTACATTAATGATGCCCGCAAGGCTTCTCGTCTCAAAGTTCTTCAGTCGTCTATATTTATATACATATATATAAATATTGTAAAAATAATAAATAATTCTTCAAATAATCGAAACCGCTCGCATCCCTCAAATCTTTATCTTGTTAAAAGTTGATTATATTCATTATTTCATCCACATCAAAAAAATTAACCGATACCCTTAGTTTAAAAAAAACTGCTTTTCATGGATACAAAGAATTTTTCTTACTATTTGTTTGAAACAATGTTTTAACGTATTTATTTTATTTTATTATATTTTATTTTATCATTACACGTACGTGACGTTCGACCAGATTAATTATCGTGCAGCATTAATAGCTGGGCTAATGTACTTCGGTATACGCGTAATTATTATTCCCCGCCGAATGCAGAAATTCGCCGAACTTGTATGCGGTAATAATCCAGCCTCGTATCTGTGCATTATTATCGTATGGCCAAAGTACTTTTATTTCATCAGAACACTAGGATTAAACTCAACAGCGTTAACGTGGATTCTGTACTTTCAAGGGATTTAACTTACACGCATCTGGTCATTTCACATTAGTATAATAAACAGGTAACGTAACGAGCTCAAATCATTTAAATCCTACCCACACAATATTTTTCCCCCTAATGAAAATTCATGTACGTCCTATCGGCGATCGGGCGTCGCGACGTACGGTCAGCCCGGAATCCCGGATACCGATAAATGTATCGGAATAAATCGAAAAACTGCATAGTCTCGGCAAATGTATTGGTTACGAATTCACGAAGGAAAATAAGGGATGAAAAAAATTATTCAAGGCTGCTGGTCAAACTGTCGGTGATCACTGTGTGAAATCGTAATTTAATCTATGTAAATAATCAGATTCATATATTAGTGTATAATCGTCCAACATCGCCCTGCTGCAGCTTATATATGTATATATTTTTTCATTATTTAAATTTCATTACCTACCTGTCAGATATAATTTACCATAGTTCCTACAGTCTTTGAAAAAAAATTTAACGTACTACCCACGATACAGTTCCATGTTACAAGGGCGCTATTATATCCCTGAGATTGTTATAAAAGTGAAAAAACGGGATTTGTCGTTTAGTGTGAATAGACTTAATATACAAAAGGCAGTGGAAGCTACCCGCAGCTGGAATTCTAGGAGCGAGTCTATTAACTTTATGGTAACGTTAAGTAGAAGGAAGAGAGGGTAGAAATTTCTAAACGATTTGGCTAATCGAGTAGCCCGATACTAACGTTCAACTGTTCCACAATGTATTTACCGGCAACATCCCCGCAGTATCATTCCCCTATTACGGTTTTGAACTGTTAAAAATGGTGTAAGGGTCGGGGGTAACAACAAAGAGAAAATACAACTTGGACTTTAACAATTTCCAGTTTTCCTGGCGTATTACAAGCTTCCAGAAATCCCAACTCTGGATATAATGTAACTTCATCCGTTGCTAGTCTACCAGTGTACTCGTGTGTGGTGGCAATTGCTTCCGATCGAGTGACCAATCATCGGAAACCAATATAGACAACGCAACATATACCCCCCTTCTCTCTCTCCCCCTTCTCTTGGGATAAAAGCTATCCTATGTACTGCAAAATTTTCTCGAATTCAAAAACACGTATACTCCTTACTACCATCGGCCTCATATAGCCTGTCTCAGGACTAAAATATTTCTTTTTACCAGTTATATCTGCATTGTTGCTAGTATTACAAAGCTTAGAATGTCCCCGTGTCAGAAAGTCTGAACGAACTTGTCGACGAAAACTTTTCAGACATTCTGTTAGTCGCTTGGGGAGAGTAGCTGGTGTGGAAGAGGAAGGGAGGAGGGAGAGTAATAAAATCCTGCGAAATACTCCTTTTTCACGGTCTCTCTCTCTCTCTCTCTCTCTCTCTCTCTCTCTCGCCTTTTTATTTTTTCTCTTACTTGTTTCTTATACTATTTGTAGTCCAGAATGATTAAAATTTCGTGATGTGCTGTAATATAATTACTACACTGTGTACCCTGGTCGACAGGATCTTTGATCCTGGATCGAGTAAATGAAATTCTCTCTATCTCTCTCATTCTTGAATTCTTTTTACTTTATAAATTCAAGAAAATTATGTCTTTAATTTTTTCAGGAGGGTATCGGCTCCCTACGGGTAGTACCAGGAGGTGTGGAATTAAGAGGACAGGCCGCAGTCCTGGACGCTCTGGTGGCCTCGTCCGTACGATCCCGTAGGGGTAGAAATTTGATTTTGGAATCATGGAGCAACTTCACAGCCTCAGCCAGAGCGCACGATGGTCATCTTCTTGCCAGATTCACTCTAGGTAATTTAGTAATAAATATTGATATCGATTGTCGATTTATTATCATTAATTTTATACGATAACTTTTTCTTTTATTACAGCTGAAGATAAACTCGACTGCATTTCCAAGGGTTTTCACATAACAGATCCTAGTGGTAATATCCTGTTCTCTGCGGACGAGAATCAGGTCGTCGTAGGGGCGAAGGTGCTGCGCGTAACAGGTGTCGGTGGTGCTGTCTTCCAAGGAAGTGTCCAGACGCCAGTGGTCAGGGCGGAATCCGGTCACGGACTCAAGTAATAAGATTTGTATATAAAAGAAAAGTGCAGGATAATAATACAAGCATGAGTGATCTTTTAAAAAATATATCCAGTGTCGGCCATTGAATTCTTCCGGGCAAAAATATGACAGTGGGATCGAAGAATTCCCGATCAGAAAATCTTTAAGTCAATCCTCGATTTCTCCTTCTCGAAAAGCCATTCCATATTACAAGGGAGCAAGGCGGAAAAGGAATAGTAGGAAACGGACCGCAGTTATTGATAGCGCGAGCCAATTTACAGACGGATTTACGATTACAATAAAACTTTGCTCGCGCGGAAAATTATATTCATAGGATTGGATTTGCGCCAGATATGAAATATCGCGCGTGAGGAGGAACGGTGTTACTGTAGTAGAGGTACTGGGATAGTACAAGTACGAGCAGTACCAGTACCGGTATAGCTGTAGTACCGACGGAATAAGGTGCCCATGCCAGATAGAATGGATTACTATGACGCAGACAGGTCGAGTTATCGAGGTCAGACCTTTATTTTTAATTCATAAAAAACCCTTAAGGAAATTTTATGTAAAAAATTTCACATTTCCACTGTATGCGATAACTACGGATTTTTGCATTTCAACGATAATTCACAGCTGCTACCGACTGTAATATCGAATAGCGCAGACTTAACATTTGAATATATAGAATTGTTTTTCTTAATTTCAGGCTAGAATCCCCAACGAGAGATCTGGAGGTCAGAGCGCCACAGAGGATCGTGATCGAATCCTGGGCGGGTGAGATCACAGCATCCTGCCTGAGGGACATGATGTTGCAGAGCGTCGCCGGCGCCGTCAAAATCGACGCCAAGTCCGTCTTCCTGAAAGGTCTGAGAACCGCCAGTCCAAGACAGAGCCATACTGGCTCTGAGCAGCATTCAAGATCTCATCAATCATCCCATGAGATAACGGTCTACCAGCTGTGCGCATGCGCAAACGGAAAGCTCTTTCTCGCCAGGCCAGAAGGAGTCTGTCAGGCTGACGACAGAAGCGTGTGCTCGTAGTCCAACGCGACTCGCTGATCTGGAGAGAAATTCATCGACACGATTCTGATGATATCAGGCTTTTATCCAGATTAAAAAAAAAAGGGGGAGAAAAGAAATGAAAAAAAGAAACGAATCGAATCTCATTGTCAGAAATGAGACGCGCCTATCACTTTGTGTACGTAGCCATGTCGCCGACGCTACCAAGCGATGTATATCTTGTATATCAATAAAAAGATGCGATTACCGTTATCCAAGGAAGTAACAATTTATTCAGGACCTTAATGGTGATCCTACCGCTTCGCGAATGTAAATATATTATAAGGGTGAATTGAGAAGAGGGGCCACCGGGTTTCACTGTTAAACTTCTAATTTCACGTTTGCATGCTAAGCCGAGCGATCGCTCTCGCCCAAATTACAGCGATCCTGGTAAATCCCAATACTTTCTCCCAGAAAAGTGAAATATCCAAAAAAATGCCAGTTTCCACTTCCGGCAAGAAGTACCGCTGCATGTATTACCGTCTTCCTTTGTATACCAACCTGGACCTTAAGTACAAACTTGAATTCTCACTGAACCAACGTGTCGCATTCAGTACGCGAGCAGGTGAGTTAAATGCGTTCTCAAAGTATACCTAAGATTAAGAAGCAAATTTCTATGTGGCCTGTGAGAGAAATATTTTTGCAGAAAGTTGAATACTTCCGTTATACATCAAGTGCCCTGACAGCCAGCAGAAGCAATCTCACCTAGTAGCCGTTTAAGGGGGTCTGACGGGGAGGTAATTTTCTTGGAATTCGAGATTAAAATTGCATCCAAGAGAAACAAAGTGTGGCTAGGTAAAAAAGACGGCAAGCTGAACAAGGACGGGATGGTACCATTAGCTATACCAGAGTGAGCCAGGGCGAAGGGAGGGCAATCTAACAGAGGGAACTGGTTCGGAGTACGAATTAGCAGTGGCTGAATAAGAAATATACGCGAAATGAAAAATCCCTGAATCCACGGCGTCCTTCGTAAGCCGCGAGAGGGAGGAGGAGAGGATCATGTTTAGGTGATAGAGGTGCCTGGCAATATCGTTCTTTTGATCCCAAAAGAGGGGAACATCTAAGTCGAGAATGATAAGAGAGGAAGAAAAATAATTTCCCATTGCCATTTCCCTTATTCCTAAAGGTTCCAAAGCAGGACGCCGCGTCTCTTCCTGCTAGAAGAGGCAGGTGTGCGCCTATCGAAAGCGGAAAAAGAAAAAAGAAAATAGTCCCACGAAGTTTTATGAAGGAAAAAGGCCGAGAAGTTCGTTCGGCCGATAAGATGGGATAAAATCGCACCATTGATTTTGTTATAGCGCAAGGGGTGGGCGGCACCATGGGAATTGATGAAAAAGTAGGAAACCCATAGGTAGGCACTAGGTATAGATGGGAGAGGCCGGGTATCCAGAACCGGGCATCTATGACTATGGGCTTCTATATAATATACGTATAGTATAGGTTGCAAAGGGTGAGGAAGTAGGAATGGAGTATAGGGTGGGTTCTTGTGAAGCGTGAAATTGTCGTACGGATACGGGTCCGTCCAATAAACCTTTAAATACAAATTAGTGCATCGCGTGCCGTCTCGAAAATGGGAACCCGCCATCAGGGTAACTGACAGCTGGGCAACTGGATATCGTTTCGACGTTAGAGGGAATATGGGAAATCAAGGAAAATCATGATTCTATGTGTATAGTCGGCTGGACAAAGATTTGACTGAGATACAGTTGGTAATCCTGGATATAGAAAGAAATAGGTAAAATTTTGACAATGAAAAATTATGAATACCAGCTTAATTAATGTCCAATGTAAATGTAAATTATAGGAGCCCGTTGATCCCATATATCTCAGGGCGTACAAGTTATTACACGGAGATGACAAGGAGATCGAATGAACGTTTGCAACGAACAGCAACGTCGAGAAGTGTACAAGAGGGACGATGCTGCGGAGTTTGGGGGAGAGTTATGGATAGATGTTGGATATAAGTTGGATCAAGGTTGAGGTAACGAGAGTAGACAGACAGAAAGACACAGAGAGAAAGAGAGAGAAAAGGAAACTCATGACTCATGTTAAAATAAAGGCGAAAGGAATACATAGAGAAGAGTTAAAATTGTCTAGAAGAGTTGTAAGGCCATACTTCTGCCTCGAGGGTACTTGCTCTGATCAAGATCATCAAATGGCTAAATTATCCCGTTACGCCACGCTTCTCGTGAAAACTACCCTTAACAAGATGCACACATCCTCCCTCAGCTTCTATTCGTTCTAGGTACGTCCTATGCGCCTAAAAGCAACCGAATGAATTTTATCTCGCACTCGACTCAACCTCGCGTGCTAGATCGCTTGATTAACAAGCTCACTTTCTTTGACCCAGCCCTATCATCCCCCAATTCCAAGATATACCACCCTTTGTTCCCAGCGATTCCCACTCTTCACTATTGCTCCGTACAGTTCGCAAGGGAAGCATCTTCCAGAAGTTAAAGATGTTAAAGGGTAGTTCCAGTCCGTGGTCTACTTTGGTGAGATGGGCTCCTGGGCGTGAGATCAATTTTCAAAATCGATTTCACTGGGCTAATCAAACGACGGTGAGTTTTCGGATGGCGCCTACGGCACGGCCTCCACGATAGTGCATAGCTCGTGGGATGTAATGGGGGTTAAATTCCAGCAACGGCCGGATGCAATTTAATGCAGCGTGCCCTATCATCGCGTCGCTGATGTAATATCTTTCGAGTTCCTACATAACCTGTGTCTAGTTAGTGCGGAATGAGCTGTTGATAAATCCTCTCTCTCTCTCTCTCTCACCCCTTCTTGGTATGTGGAGCCATTTCTCCGCGTGCAATTACACCCCCCTACATCCCTCCTAGCCATTCGCCGTCTGCCCCTCCCCCCCTTCTCCTTACCAAATTGTAATTTTGTCGAGACCAAACCCTCCAGCCATACATTATTTCCCCGTGCCATACTACCATTCGGCTAACTTTCTAGCAAGACTAAAACCGCTTTTCTCTCTGTACCTCTAATATTGATCCTTCACTCTACGAATTTTACGTACCCCCGTTATAGTGTTTTTCTATGGAGATTAAAATATATAAAAAAATTGGAATCTGCCAAATCAGTGAACGCTATCTGGAAATTCCGGGAATCTGATAGCACGAAGACGGTATAGAGGCAAGGGAGGCGTATGCGTGCTATCAAAAAGTCGAATAACCATTTTTCCAAGCTGGGAGCAGTCGAGCTCTCGGCTTCTCCACTTAGCATTTTCCACAAATAAATGTTTGTAATTTTATAATGCTCCATTTCTTCTTTTTTTTTTCCTCTTCTCCTGAGACCCAAGAGGCAACGGGTGCTCCTTCGCTTATACCGCCACTTCCCACCGAGAATAATAATTCTTTCGCGTGAAAAAGTTTCATCGGCTCCAGCATTCACAGTCCCTTTATTCTGAAAAGAAGCCAAAGAGTCTCGAGCCGTTAGCCATTACGAATGTCTGGCTATCAATCGTTAAGGTATATACCCTAAACCCCCATAGGACACCCTCTGCTACCCTCTTAACAAGTGGTCCCGTTGAAAAGACGTCCATTTTAGATCAGTAGGGTCAACCTACAAATTATCCAGTATCCTCAGCTGATTCACGCCATGCCGGTGAATTAATGTTACAGCAAGATGACGAATGAAGGAGGTACCCATCTTCCTCTTGATGCCCCCCCCCCTCTCTCTCTCTCTCTCTCTCTCTCTCTCTCACTCTCTCTCTCTCCCTCAACAATCTAAAGTCTGTCTCAGTTTTACCCTCCAACCCATTATCTATAGCTTGTCGACTCTCGTGTCTCGAGACAGCATGTTAGAAACAAGCAGCCTGGCAAACTGTCTTAGACCCCTGTTTATTGCGAAACAAATGCCTCGTGTAGCGGCGCAACTTTGAAGACAATATCTCAATTAGTACACAAGCCCTTTCTCCGTTCTGTATTCTTCTCCTCTCTCTCTCTCTCTCTCTTTCTCTCTCTCGCTCTCTCTCTCTCTCTCTCTCTCTCTCTCTCTCTCTCTCTCTCTCTCTCTCTCTCTCT
>JASANN010000352.1:393084-447719 GCA_031762395.1 Calameuta pygmaea | reverse complement strand
TCTCTCTCTCTCTCTCTCTCTCTCTCTCTCTCTCTCTCTCTCTCTCTCTCTCTCTCTCTCTCTCTCTCTCTCTGTCATTCTCTCTCTCGAGCATAACTCGCGGCAACGTATTGTCTCGTCGTTAGAGTCGAGGCAACCTTATCGCCAATTTGCCACAATTTGCCCGCAGGCTTCTGAGCTCCAATTGCCCCGTTACTCTCCAGCCAATCGGATCGACCTGAGGACGATCAGCCAGAATATTTTTAACAAAAAAAAAAATGGCAAAAAGTCTTCTTGGATCAGGCGTAACTTAACTGTACGGATGTATACAGAGTCATCGAGGCACTTACCGATAGGACGTAGAACTTCACAGATAACTAAACGAATTGATTAAAAGCAGCTAAGGGGTAGAAAGCATCGATACCGTAAGAAGCTCCTAGACGAACCTCGACGATGAGTTTCACTTGTTAAAGTACAAAGTTCAACTCGAGTCGTTAATAAGCTAGGAGTTACTGCTTTATTAATCGCTAAGAGACCCTGTTATCCTCCCTATAGTAAGTGTATAATAATGCATCCCAGAGACTGTATATAGGCAGACAAGCTAGACACGTTGAGAAACGTCTCCTGAAGTGTACACAAGGTCTACCCAAGAATTCGGTGAAATCGTTAATAGCCTGGATAAGAAGATTAGGACGCGTAACAAATGAGCGCCTGTAGAATTATTCAGTTAATTCCTATTTTACTTCAATGCGGTTTTCAAAGACAGACGAAGGGGGATGGTAATAGAGGATTTCACTAGGATCGACGCCCCTATCAACGTATACTCACGGTACGTGATGCAGGCCATAGAATAAAAAGGCAATCAAAAATACATAGAACACCTTCGAATCGCAATGGGAACCTGGGAATACATCTCTATCGATCAAAGTGGGTCAATTCGCATTTAAAAAAAAAAAAAGTAAAGAGGATAAAAAATGTGCTCAAATGTAAAAAAGTCAGCATAGGATCGAACGAGGACGAGCGAGAGGGAATTGCCGGGAGGGAAGAAATAAGAGAAAGATAGAAAGAGAGCGAGGAGAAAAAGCCACCACAAATCAAAGAGGCGGTGACAGTTAATTCATAACTCGCAACCCTAGCCGAACATCCCCGTGCTCAACAGCCGCTACCCCCAAGTCCCCGTTTCAATCTGTGCTCCCTCAGGAGTTGCGTGCAACCTGCTATGTAGGCTACAGAAATTCAGACTCGTCTACAGGCGCTGCTACAACTCTCTGTGCTATCCTCCATACGTTCTACTATACTCTGTATAAAACCTGTGCAGCAACGTGGTGCCGCATGGTGCGAGCAAGAGAGAGACAGCGATACGTCGGATGATGAGGAACGCACGCGAGGAAAGAGGATGGGTACGGTTGGCAAGACTCAAACCTTGGGAATAGGAACTTTTCTATTTTCATCGAATTTCAAAAATCCATCGGCATCCTTCCGAGCTTCCTGACAAGTTTCCATCATGGCGACTGCCACCGAGAATCATTCTTACAGCCTGTGTACGCTTCTCCTACCTATTTACGTATATCTCGAACGTAAATAATATTTTCTTCTCTAGCGCAATTTCACTACTCTAATTCCTTTTCTTCACTTTTAACCGATAACAGCTCGTGTCTATTTTTGTACGCGAAGCATTTTAAATGACTAGAGCAATCCCTGTCTATTCCGTAGGTCGGAGTTGACGAGAGTATAACTTTAGAAAGCTCGACTAATGGTACGTTTCCATGAAACGGAAGCTTAGAAACCCAGACCGGTAAGTAATCAGCGATGGATCCTCTCAAATATTTACGAGCCTCTTTCGCAGTTACATATATGTCCACTGCACAACGTATCACTTTACGTCGCACGTACACGGTGTCCCGTCTATAAATAATCGCGTCACTCAAACACATTGCCATATGTCACAGTTACTTTTAACTTGACTACCCGATATGTTTATACGTAAAATAACAGTGTCATCCTTAAAACACGTAAGATCAATATTTACTTCCCAGGATAGGACAGTTAATAAAATCATAATACATTCTGTAGGGACGTATCCAACCCCAATCGGATGATTAGAATTATCAGCACGACTTGAGTCAAGTGATCTTTCGATCTGTACAAGAAAGAATAACGATCAAACAATTATCATAATTGCATGTAATCAAGGGCTACCCTACTGACATGGTACTTGGACACGACGACAGATCCATGACTGCTGCCACTGCGTCGCTCACTAGCAAAGCGCCTAATCAATGTCCCGATTGGACTGCGTTAGCTAATGAGCGTGCCAGTGGCGTAGAATTTTGTTATTATCTTGGTCACCGTCAGATCGTGTACACTGGCACCTTCCACACGAGTCCCAGAGTTTATGTTCCGGTATCACGCCAACTTCTTGGGAGGGGGGGGGGGGGGGCTCACACGTTCTCGCGAATTCAGTGAAAAGTCAAGACGGGGTAATACGAAGGGGTGGAGGGTGGGATGCCGCGTGATTTATCACAATGGGGAGTCAGCCGGCAAATATAATCGTGAAATCGATGAGAATTCGTTAATGATAGAAAGGGGGATGAATGAACGATGTGGTATCGTGCAATTCGCCCTTCTCCCCTTTCATCCCTTATTCAGCAAAGGGATGCTTCGATGTTCGTGCGATTAGAACGGCACTAATTAAATTTCATTTCCGTCGACGACCGATGCATAAGGAATCCTCATTAAAGTCATAATCAGCCCAACTTTTCTTTTCCGTCCCAGATTATCTCTATTTTTATTTCTCTTCTTTTTTTACGCCTTCCACCCCTGTCCAACTTCTTTTTTCTTTTCCAGTTTTATATCGCAATACACGTCCGACGTCATCCTGGAAGGCAGAACTGAAATTGAACGGACTAGAGCCTAAGCCGACGGCGGCCTGAAATTTCCGCTTCTGGCAACGTAAAGGAATTAGCATTTGATCCTCACCGCGGATTTGGGATACGATCTCCGGGAGGCTGCGCGCTCCGGATTGCCAGGCTTCCACTTCCACGCGATATTCATACTTTATTTAGAGAAAAATTGGCCGAGACCATTTCGTCGTATTTCGAAAATTTAAATAATCTTTTCCCGCGCTGAATTTTACCTGATTTCGGCTTGCGTTTCCCCTTATCTAATTATTCGCTCCGTATATACTAAATACAGTTATACTTTAGTGAACACGTGTGGAAATTTACGTTCATACTATCCGTGCCATTTGTATTACACGCAATGAGTTTTCGACATACATTTCTTCCATATGTATAAATCTACACATGCTCACTATTATTTAACTGTATTAGTACGCACCGAACGAATTGTACATAGATCAAACCAGATTGGCCTACGATGACGTAATCTTTCTCCCGTTCACTCTATAGTCTATGCTCCATGTCGAAATTAATTTTTCACAAATCAAAAAATATATCAAAAATATTCTTGACACTTCTCTATGTTTCCGATTAGTCGTCCCTATGGCCATTCGATGCGTGTGAATTTGACACTTGGCATCCACGTGTCACGATATGCAGTCATCATGACAGATTGCAGCTACGTCAGGACGATAAGAGTACAAAATAATTTTTTATTCATTTATCGGACACCTACAATAGGCATCTGGTTATAGATAAAATTAAAGAGGAAAAAGAAAGCGGAAAAATTGAGGTGTAACTAAGGGTGGGTAAAAGGTTCGAGTGAATCTTTGAAACGCACGTGACGCCGACTGAAATAAGGGGCTTAGCAGGGCTCTCGAGCTTCAACATTCATGCAAAAGCATCGCACAAACAATGCCGTGTCTCTCTTTTCGAATGTGAAGGAGAATAAGAGGTGCGAGACTATAGGGAAGGCGGCTCTGCCTAATGGCCCGGATCACATACCGCAGATCAACGCCACTGAGTACCGAGTGCTTCCAGTCCTCATCCCTCCTCCACTTCGCGCGTCTAGCGACTTTGCCCTACACGTGTACTTATGCTATGTCTGAATACATTCATATATGTATACCGTTAGTTTACTGCCATTTACCTCTTTTACGCAATTTAAATAATTATTATATGCAGCGACGTTACTCGCAAATGAATTCACGATTAGCGCACCTTTTGATTAACGGTACGTAACTGATAGTCAATCATTACTTATGTATATATGTATACATCAATCTAGTGAATATTGAATGTCTTATAGATTTTTTAATCTCGCATTACAACATCGACATGAATTATTATGTATTTATAATCACTCGTGGGGACAATAAGTATGTAAAAATTTATCAGTAATAAATTAATAATATATCAATTGCCTGTCCAAAAACTATTATATCCTAATCCTCACAGTTTTCTCTGTGTTCATATGTATTTTCGCATATGTGTTTTTAAACGTCATAATCACGCACGTGTCACAACCTCGCGGTATTCAGTATTAACTAAATAATCGATAATCAGCTTAATAGAGAAATTACAAAGTTTCATTTCAAAATTAATATTCTGCAATACGTTCGGCAAACAAACTATCTGCGAGACGGTTCTTGATTCCCCGTTTAAATATATTAAATGGTACAGAAAGAAGGATAAATGTCAAGACTACAGCAAATTATGAAAAGCAACTTTTAATTCTAGCAGTCAAGTCATTTTATGAATCACATTCTCACTTTGCGATTGGTACAGCCGCATATGAATCACGTATACAACAGTTGTCTGAAAGGGGTAGTTTTACCCAGTGTAACCATATCCAACTTCGCACGGGTAGCAAAGGGTCGTAAAAGGAGCTTACACTGACGATGTCAGTACGCACTCGAGTAAAAGACACAATCGACAGAAGTACAAGAGAAACTCGAGCTACTCCCTCTTTTTCCTGTTAAAGCAACCCCCGTGTAATACTGCCAGGTCTGTACCTCGCTGCTGCCATCTATTAATAATTGATACCCCGTCTGAGGATCTGATGGACTCTAACGAGTGAAAGGCAAAGCCTCCACCTCGCTTTCCATCCCAACAGAATAATTCTTTACAGAAGACTTGACATTTACGCACCCCAAAGATCTTTAACGCTGAGGGTTCGAATATCCGGGAAACTCACTCTTTCCGACAGATATACGACATATACCTTCAATACTGGTCGAAATCTATCAGAGGTATTAGAAGGTATGAAATAAGTCACATGGGCTATGCCGACAGCAAAGGCATAGAATTTAATAAGCATAGGTGGGTAGCGGGTTCTACTAGGGGTTGAAGAAGAGGATTTTCCCGTACCATTTCGTGGATGGTACGTTCGTGTAAGACATGGATGTAATCTTGGGTAACTCATACGTTAAGACGAGAGGCGGAGAACGGTACTAGGGGACGCATTCCAGAGACTAACAAATGCTAGCCCCACCCCTCCCATTCCACCCCTTTTATGCCACCCCAACTAGAGGAGAATTTTCCTTCCCTCTCTCTTTCTCCTTCTCTTCCAAGCATATTCCTCGTGCGAAGAGACGCTCTCTTCACGTAGATCCCAGGGAGTATGCGAGTCTTTCGGGGAGCTGCGGGTAGGAGAGGACCGGGTAGTGGCGGAGAAGGGGCGACATAATTCTAATTTTATTGCCAGCCATGCTGCGCACCGCTCGACTTCGGGAAGGCAAATTTATGGGCAATTTTTCTTATTAATTTTCATAAGTTCGACATGTGAGCTTGCGTCGCGACAAAGCGAAACGACGTAGAGCGCGCCGGCAGCCCGGGACCAACCAACCAAGGCAGCTAGTCAGCTACCCCAAGCCAACCAGCAAGTCACCCACCTCCCCCTCTATTTCGTCACAACCCCTTTACTCCGTTTTATCCATCCCCAGTATACTAAAGCTAACCTGGCTTATTGAAAGTCGCTAAGATTTCGGCAGTTCCTCAAAACTTTTTACGAGAATACTTTGACGACGAGTTCTCGCATCTTGTTGTTAGCCGAACCGATATAAATCGTCCCCACCGACCACTTCGAATACCATCATCCCTAAATGAAAATCCGCTTGGGACGACCGATTAATTCACTAGAGATTTCTGCACGAGATGACTAAAGAGTTCAAGGCAATGCTGAACGGCATTCCCGTACAGTGGACAAACATTCGTAAGAAGTAGAAGTTTAAATCGAAAGAATGCATATCGCAAACGTGAAAAGTTACAGTCTCTCTCACCTTTCTCCCTGCCATCCCTCAACGAGATTCGGGAAGCGGTAAATAATGGAGGGTGACGAATGGATTCGCGAAAGGGCGACAGAACGGTCCTCGCAAATATAACAGAGTTACGAATTTAAAATTGCACGCCAAACTTCGACTGATTTGTTTGCAACTGTGTAAATTGAGAATAAACAAAGAAGTCACAGTAAGGTAGACAGACGCTTTTTCCTTGGTGCCGTTTGGATTCTACAAAAATTTGCAAATTTACGTGAACATTCCCCTTTTCGTCGAGTGGGACCCCCCGAAATACCTTTTACCTCATAGTCGAATGTCCAACAGGAGGCCTGGAATCTTTTGATGGTTAAATAAAATATATATATATATATTGAGTACCTACAGATCCGTAGACTTTAAATGGCTTCCTTTTTACTTTTATTTTGCACACAATATCGTAAGAGAAAACGTGTGTGCTTTGGGATTGCACGTGTTGTGTCTACGTCTTCGGTCTAGTATTGCGCTGTCAGCAAGGTCTGCGCCCTCTCATCCATCACGGAAAGTCGCCAGCTCTACAAGCAACCCCTTTCTGCTTTGAGACCTACCCCAGGACAAGCTAACCTTCCTCTCCCCCTCCGACCCCATAGCCACTACCACCACCACCCTCTCGACACTTTCCGATTTGTCTGTGATCCCCGTTCCGTTTACGCGACAAAATGCTGTCCCCTTACATCCCCATACCGTCCCTGGGTCTATTGGTCCACATTGGTTGTATAAAAAATTCATATCCATATAAAACAAGTATCGCAAGTCACAAAGTGTGTGTTACGTCCCTGTGTTATGCATGCTCCAAATGTATTTGCGGTTATAGAGAATATTAATAGCTGGAGTAATATCATTAACCCTGCGGGTTCAACTTTTTACGAGCATAGAACGGGCACGCGGCTGTCGCGAGTGATTAGGGGTGCCGTGGGCTTGTAAGAAATAAGGGGCAGGGGGTGTGGTGTAACTCGACTCTAGAAACTTCATTTACATCGACGGCGTCCATAAAGTGGATAAATTGTGGCTGAAGGAGCGAATTTGTCCGAGATGCGCCTTGCTTGGCTGCTTTGGTTATCTTGCTTGCTTTTCTCTTGTCTCCTTCGTTACCTGCTTCTCGTAGCCCAAAAGCATTTTCAGAGGGTCCGATTATCCTGAAGCTTTTGATATCTTTCGTACCACTCGAATCGGCCGGGGTTATTGAGCTTGTATGGGAAACTCGGACAGAATTACTATGGCGGTGGTGCAGAAGCAAAGCAAGGATAAATGGAACTTTCTCGACGATGAAAATAGACGGGGAAGTCGCGGGGGTTGCGAAGTCTGCCTGGGAAGTGGCTTCTCTAGATCATTTGACGAATTAACAATTATAATAGGTGATTAGTATTCTAGTGATTAGCATAAGGAGCCATCAGTGGCAACTGAAAAGTTTGACTGGCCTCCATTTTGATGGGACGAATAATTTCTCTGGATTTCCTTACTATCTTTATGAACTAACTTCAATCTCACTAACGATCCGTAACCGTTACCTTTCCTGCTAGGATTTATCCTGCAATCCGGATTTTCCTTACTTTTACCTTCGTCGGATTTGCATCTCCTTAATAAATATGGAGTGAAGTACTGAAGCGAGTCGGATGCTTCGCTCTGTGCGGTCGCGGAGCTACTTTTCAATTTTATTATGTCATACTTTTCAGCCGGTTAATACTACACGGATAATATACCGTCAGTCGGTAACCTGTTCTACTTTTAGTCGGTAATGCTACTGTAGTTTCATCTATAGTAGATACACACTGCTCGTTGATTTTCGTATCAACTGACTCGGTCGAGTCTCGCGCTAAGTAAATCGGCTTTACAGGACACGGACCGCCGAGACTCTTTACCCGAGTCAACACTTATACCTGTGTTTCGAATCAAATATTTTATGAATTGCTATATATGAAAAAAAAAAACATTGATAGATTCACTGTAGAAATTGAGTGTGTTGGATGGCTATCGAGTCGAACAATACAACCATCAAATGGCTCTAATCACACTAAAAAGTATTAGATTGCTCTAATATAAAAAAATAAATATCTCCAATTTCCAAATAAGTAAATTTCTCAATTTCATTTTCAATGAAATTTCTTTTATTATAATTGATGCAAGCACTGGAGCAGTTGAATTATAACATTCGCAGACTCTGGCATAAAATACACGACCATTTAAAGTTAATACTTTCGCAGCAAGCAGCCATCTTAAATCAAGATAATACACAACATCAGACTCCTTTAAGTTTTGAGTTGCGACTGTAATATGCCAATAAAATATTGGATCAAATTATATTGCGAAATAGCACTTGGCTAATAAGGATATACGAGAATTTCTGAATTATAAATATTATTTCCCTGTACGCTATATGTTTCCAAGTTCTTGATTTTCAAGATCTATTTATTCTTCTAAATAGTCAGAGAGATTACCATTCATCTGTCTTTTGTCTAAAAATACAAATATAATATGTACTGTTGGATACATTCATTATTTACTCAAAACTTTTTGTGAAAACGTACACGAGACCCTAAATCTCTCATTCGTACAAGTAAAAATTTAATTTGTTACCTGGGGTGTAAAGCACGGAGCACAGGGGATGAATTCTGAAATGCAAAGCACTACGGAAATGTCTTTCCAGTAGGACCGTTTCCAACGAAATATTCAGTCCTGTAAACTTACAGTTTCTTACATTTGACGACGTAACTACTGTCCGTTAGATCAGCAACGCCTGAGCACTGTTTCTCCCTGACGCCGTTGTAATAACTACTTCAGCTCACAGATGGCAGCATTCTCGATGTCGCGTCAGTACGTCCGTTTACTGAACATGTTCTGTCAGTACATTAAACTCGCGCGGTAACGGACACATGGTAATGCCTAATTTATTTATCTTCAGATTACTCATTGCTGTGAGTGAGTGTAGATAGACTAGATATGCCTGTGAGTTCATATATAGAATATATATCTAAATATAGCATTTTAGTGATTACACTCTATCTGTAGGTATCCGGGATACCGGGCTTACATATTTATCCAACATATCCAATAAGATCCTCAGTTAATTTCCCTCTGACCAACGCTCATTGTTTGTCAACGACTTATCGTTTGACGATACGCTTGACTACAGGCAGCAGACTGCGCCACGTAGTTGGTCTGATAAGGCGCTGGGGATGCTTCTAGATTTTTCTGCCTAAGGCGCATTTGAAATGGCGCAACATTTATGTATTTGTATACTAAATAATTACACTTGATTCTACAATGAGAATTAATTTATGAATACTGTTTTTGAAGATTTCATGAAGAGTCCATTCCCCTCATATTCATACTGAAATGAGTTTACCGAATTTTTTGACACGGCCAGTGTCAAAATTTGAGGATGAAGCTCCTTGAGATGTCACTAAAATGTTCAGTCTGTGCAATTAGGAAAATTATTCAGTGATCGCTCTCCGATTATATGATTCTTAATTATTATCTATATCGAATACAGGGTACCTATATAACATACATAGATATTTTATGTTATCGATCCACAACTACGCTATCACTTATTACAACAAAGTAAACTTCTTATCGAATTAATTTCTAAATTGTCAAGATTGTCCTTGTTCAAGAAAATAGAACCATGTACCAGATTTTAAGATCAAATAAAAACATCATCAGTCTTATGCAACAGTGTCCTTTCATACTGATTCTCATGCACAATAACATTGAGATATTGAATTCCAGAAATGTCCGTTTGCATAAAAAAAAGTCTCCAAGAGAAACACAGAATAATCATCAATTGACAATGCCAATTCACAACAAGGCATTGTGCCAATTCTTATTCAGTCTTATGGATCAATTAAAAATATTCAATAGTAAGAAAGAATTTGCTATGGGGATGCCACGAACGCCGACAGAGAGCATGAAATACATCTGAAGCACAGTGTCGTATGTACCGAATAAATCAGCCCTGGAAAAATTGTGATGTGCCGTGCGAGAATTTTATACGTAATATTGATATCATTATCACGGTGTGCAACGTATGAAGTTTACGCCTTGTAAAACGATTGGCAATCACGATTGGCTGGTTGCGCATGGCACTCTCCACGTTCGTTGCACACGCCGTGCTAGCAACGTTGAGGTAGGAGTAGGGGACGCTCGATAAATCCGGCGTCGGCGCTGCTTGAGACCAAGAAGTCTGCAGACGTCGAAGTAACACGCTTGTTAGTGAACGTACAGTGAAACCTATCGATTAAGAAGATGCCTGGACCATGCGGAGAGAAATGCACCGGTAAGTTAAAAACTGTAATTACCAAGATCATTGAATAAAATAGGCGTACGTTACTTTGTGGTCACTCTAAATAAATTGCTAATGGCTTACCCTATCCTGACGCCGGATGCACTCAATTTGAAATTAATACATGAAGTTGCCTGTAGATTTATTGAAATTATATCCTCGCTTGTGTAACGACATAAATTGTTATTATTGACTGTACAGTCGAATTATGAAAAAAAAAAAATTTTCACAGAAAAGTGCACCAACTGCAACTGCGGAGATGACTGCAAGTGCTGTGAAACCGAGAGCGCAGGTATTGCATTATTTTAATTAATATCCCTGTTAATTTAGTTATCGCCATTTAGACAGTACTCGTGCTAATTTAAGTAGCCATGAGGAGTAGCCTTAATTTATATAAAAGGTTACTTGAGTTCGTGCAACTTGTTGCTGGTTTCTCGAACCTTTATGATCATTGAAGCCCGTGGTTAGAAATTCCGAAGGCCAGCCATAAAATGACTAGGCTCGTTTTTTTACCACCATGGTGAATGACCTGCATCCATGACTATAGACCTAATACATAAAAGATCGAATCTTAAAATTTCGTTCCGCCGGGAGAGTCCATTATCCTCATGGAATTTACTATAGTCTTTCGCAGCATCCAACTAACTGAACTGTTTTTGTCCCTCTTACAGAAAAGTGTTGCTGCAAGTCTGGTGGAACATGCAACTGCAAGACCTGTACTTGCAAGTAAGGAAATGGCTCGACTTTAAGAAGACGAACTTACACGGCATACTCAACATGTGAACTAAAGCTTGAGGAACAACATCTACTTCATCCTTTATTTTAAGGACCAATTTTATTCTCATAGTTATGGACTGTTTTTTTCAAAATTGTAAAATTTTTAGTTTATTTCTTTCCTTTTAAATCTACGTCCATTACGATGGTATCCTGAAGAAAATGCTAGTATTATTTATCAAAGTGTCGATTGTAAAAAAAAATAAATAAATTACTGATTAGTACCTAAAACAGTAAAGTATATGAATATATCTTATCTTACCAATAACCTTAACAATTGTTCTGGTACTCGGGATATTCCTCTTTAGCAGCTTCGTCGCAATCGTTACTCAACATGTGTCAATATTACGAACAGTAGGGTTATTATAACATTATAAGTTTTTAAAATAATTAGAACCTTCTCGAAATTTGTAACTGAGTATAAATAGACCAGACATGCCTGTGTATTACTGGCTTCGCGATTTGGTACGTAGAATATATATCTATATGTAGCATTTCAATGTGGATGAAGACCATTTGTAGGTGTCGTCATACCCAGACTCACGTGACACCATATCCCATAAGGTAACAGTCTCTTTATCTCTTTAGCGTAAATAAACGTTTACCGACAAATAATGAATGTCGGTAACTTATTACGAACGACCGTTGCTATGGTACAGCAGATTATTCGCAGTGACGTTACCAACTAAGAATGTTTCTGATCAAGAGCAGCCATCTTTACAGATAGCAGCAGTCATACGCAAGTCAAGTCGTTGATCATGCGTGCCAGTCAATTCCAATATTGTTTTAACTTTATGAAATCTTTACTATAGAAAATATTTAATAGTATTGATTGGTGACCATTCTTTTTTTCGGATTCAACGGGCTTATTGTAGATACTGCTAATCAAATGCGTCTGTACATTCGGACAGTGTTAATTCGTTCAACGACTACGGCCAGTACTTTCAAACGAACGAAACATAACGGTTGTATCGTATCGCGTTAATATCTGTGTAGTTTTTACAGTTTCAATTATCCTAAGTTAATTATTTAGTTGTTTAATTCATCGATGGAACGTGTAAGTGATTTTAGGTCTACTAATTTTTTATATGAAAATGAACCGATAATCGCGAAATTCTTATGACGCCGTGGATGCGTATTTCTAAAAACGTACAATTTCATTAGACGTTGAATATTTCGTGTGTTATTTGTCAGCTTCCTGTGTATTGCTACTAAACAGAATCACAGAGGGAATCACTTACTTATTTAGTCTAAGTCTATATTGACTTGGTAGCATGTACGTGAAATCAACATGTCGTGTACCAAAGCAAAAGTGAATAATCAGGATGGAGCAGTGTCCTGCTCCTTCAGCGGGATTAACGTTAACGAATACTTGGATTTTTAGTGGCGCAAGAATATACGATTCCATTGAGAGAAAAAAAATAGAATTAATGTAACTTTACAGGCGAGGTTGCCGTCCAACGTGAGATATTATTATCTTTTTATAGCTTATTCTCTGCCCTCCACCATAAAAAAAGCTTCCTAGCTTATTTTATACTATGAAAAGCTTCAATATCAATATTTTGATATATTCAACGGATTCAGCAGAAGAAATTGAGCTTTAAATTCATAATAATTTATTAAAAAAGTACTTTTATTTTTATTACTTTTTTTTATATTTCACAAGAGTCAATATATTCCTTAGTTGCACTACCCAATAGGCTTAAAACTCAATTAAAATTTGAATATATCTATTATACCTTTGTTTATTACATAACTCCAGTAAAATAATCTCGACTTATATCCTACTTACATTCTTTCCAGTCAAAATTAAGAATCGACTACAGGGACAAACACGTTCTCCCCTGTAGGAATAAGCTTGCAAAATCTGGTTATGCAGAAATAAGGATCGCCAACCTTAGGGAAGAAAAGCAATCCCTAACGGCAAGTAGGTAATTCTCAACTCGCGAGCGGAAAAGCACACGGCGGTTAACGACACCCCGTGCGGCTTTAAAAGCTAATATTTCCATCATTGTTAGCTTTTATGCCTCCAGCTCGTATTGTCACGTTACTACGGGAATCGTGAGGTACCGTGTTGGAATACGGTGCTGAGAATATTTCCTGCTTAAATATATAAAGTACACTTTTTTTCTCTTAGCCTATATTATTCCTAAGGTCTAGTAAAGATTTATAGTCGTTAGAGGCAGAATACTCATAATACTTCATAACAGATTCCAACAAATTTGTTACCCTCTATCAGAGGATGTTGCAGATCTCTCAAGAAAATCCTCGACGATTCTGGATTGCCGTCGCAGCTGTAAACCGGTCAGCCGCTTGCCAAGTGTTCCAGTCGTCGTGACGGATGTTGTTGAAGTAGCAGGTGAGATCGTTAGCGCCAAGGGTGCGACTTTACATTGTGCCTTGAAGGGTGTTTAAGTGTTAGTTTATTGTTACCCGCTACCCGGTGGGCAGGCTAGTCTTACATATTTGAGTTGGGCCATTAGGACTGAGCGTTTATGCTTCGAGACAGTCAAGCGAGCTTCTCGGCTTCTCGCACTTGAACTTTTGACAGAAATTGCCGAGAAATGGAACGTATCTCATGAAATCTTAGGAATTAGAATATTTATTAATGCTAATTTTTCTTTTTAGAATTTAGAATAATTCCCTGGCGACAATGTGTGCATTCTAATCAGATACAACGGATCCGTTCAACTTTTCGAAATTTTATTCCAGCGAATACAAGTCGTAGTTAACTGCTCCCCAGGGCGACAGAACGAGTCGTTCCGATTACACGGTGTAAAGGGTTAAAACAACCCCCAGAACGTTCGAAGGGTCCCGCCGAAAGAGAGCAGGAGCTTTTCCTTGGCACGGGTTTACCAGTAGCCCGCTGGGCCCAATCGCATGAAATTAATGTCCTTCCATTATTAGTGGAAGTTACACTCCGTGCTCTCGAGAACTCTATCTTATTCTCCCTTTTATTTCCTTTGCTCTCTTCTCTAGTTTTCTAAGAGAAGTTACTTCAGGGTGATGCTAGTGCTGTTGGCAGTGTTGTCGCTAGTGCTGCCACTACTTGGGGTGGAATGAAAGAAGGGTAGCAAAAAAAGTGGACTATGGAGTTAGAACTTTAGCTAACGCGAGTAACGCTCGACATGGTTGTCGACTCCTGTTTCTTCATTAGGGACTGTTGACATCTTTAGGATATCCGATAAAAGTGTTGACTTTGCAGAACAGATAAAATATGAGTGTCATATTTGTCGTCTTGTCATAAATATAATTCACTGATATAGGACAGTAAATAACCATTAAGATCAGGACAAGTAAAGAAGAACCAAAGATACGTATGTGCCTATAAGTATCCAGTACAGATTCGTTAATATAAAAGATGTCTTTGCTTTTTTAGATAAGGAGAATCTCAAGCAGGTGGTAAGCATCCAAAGTACGAATTCCCAGGGGTGACTTCTGAGGGTGGAAACACCTTATAGAGACATGCAAGAACTCCATTCCACAACCATGAAAATAAATGGTTAACGTAGATACAATTAAAGGAAGAGTTCTCTGGCGGCGAAAGCAGTAGAAAGACTCATTGGCATCAATTCTTAATTCGAATCTGGCTAACGTAAAACTGAAAGTTAAGGAAGTTCGCCGACATTATCCGTAACAATGCCGCAGTAAGTTCTTACGGTAACGATCCTGTAATAAAGGGCGGCCTGATTTCCGGTGGTAGCAATTCCTTGCGATAAAGTCACCGATGGGACCCACAAGAATTAAATTCGCTGAAGGGGTTGGTTCATTCCATCCATGGCAAACCGTGGTTCGTTGGCTCGTGGTTGGTTAGCTATCTAGCAAGCTAGCAACCTAGCGTCAAATGGGGATGAAGATTTAAGGGTTGCTTCCGTTTAATTGCCAGTAGAAACATTCTCATTCTCATATTTCCTCCCCGACGTATTTTAAACCGAATCCAAAGCGCAAACGGGTGCGAACCCGAAAACGAATGCGCAAGGGGGTTGCGGGAGGGTCGGAAAAAAATGCTTATAGCACTTTCACGGTAAGACGAGGGTTAATTCGAAGGTTGGCCGAGGGAGTTACGTGGTGGTAATTCCAATTGAACTAGATTACCTAGCGGAAATTAGTCAAAACCAACAAAAGCCTTGGCAAAGCCTGGCCTATTCAGTGGCCGCAATCGCAGTCGGATCGCGATCCGCAATTCCGCAAATGGGGCGGTTTGAGCCACCGAACAAAAGATGTAATAATTCTGGTTCCCTTTCCTACCCCTTTCTATCCCTCAGTCACTCCCCGTACGCTCTCACTCAGCCCCGTAACGTCCCCTGCGTACCTTCGCCAAGCGCAAAACCCCTTTGTTTGCAAAACAAACAAGAATCGTTTGCTCCCGAGTGGTCTGACGAGGGGGGTGGGAAGGGGGGAGAGAATTCAAGGGGGTGGAATTTTAATTACGCGAATATCAAGTTGTTAAATTACATTACCTGATTTCGGAATTAATAATAGTCGTTATCGCCATAAAGGTGAGTTCTTTGTATCGCGCGACGCTGTGCGCTTCTTCTTTCCTTTCGAAAATATTTGTAATACCTGAATCGTTTTCAAAGAGCGATAGACCCAGGTCGACAGTAGTCCGTATTCGTTACTTGAGACATTCTTGCTGTTGGTGGAAATATGCTTTACATCGACTGTTTAAGTAATTCATTTTGGCTGACTGCCCGTTGGAAATTGTTGTCCCTGTGATATTGTCAGAGCGCAAGCAAAGAAGAATGATCACCCGATTGATGAATGAATTCTCGGTATTTAATAAATCCGCATTATAAAATATCGTGACGCCCGCGGATAATGGGACGCAACACTGTAAACACTTTAATTAAACCGCGTGAAAGATATTTAATTTCGAATAATTAATGGTCGCCAGTCTGAAAATTCATACGACCCCCGAGGAATCCTCCCCCACTGGGAATCCCTTCCTGTAACCCTCGATTACTCTTAATTTCATTACGAGTCAACAGCCGCAAACCATCGTCGTCTATATTTGATCTGACTCTTCGAAAGTTTCTTTCTTTTTTCCAGAAAATTCCTTCACTTTGAAATACTCTCACAAATGATAACAACGATATTTCGGAGACCCAGGAGCAAGATCATAAACCCAACAGTCCTGTTTCTGGAGTAAAAGGAACAGGCACAGGCAATCTTTCAGAACCAGTGAAAAAAAGAAGAAATTCATGACAAAAGGCAACCCTCGCATTCGCGATCCTTATGAGTCTCCATAGCGTTAAATATGCAGGGGGTGGTTTCCAGACTGTTATTTATTTATTTATCGCCCCAGCACACAAAGAAAGAAGAACCAGGAAAACCAGAAAATATAAGTATTCCTATTTCTCATATTTCTCTCGTATCCAATACAATTTTTTCATTTTTTCAAATTCACGCTCCGTTTTAAAAACACGCGAATTAAACGTTGGACATTTTACTGTTAAATACTCGGGGAAAAAAGGCAAAAGACATTAAAGCACGGTACACGCCGCAAGTTGTACGGCAATTTTCTTTGACAACGGTTTGTCTCGGGCGCGCGTAGACAATACAGGCGGATTCAATAAAACCGCAACAATAAGAGCGTAAAGGGGCGGCGGGGGGGGGGGGGCCGGTTGCCGCTGAGTCGCGTTGAACGTGGTGGCGAGAAGAGCGCACGGAGGAAAGGGGTCGGGTGGGGACGGGGTATGCGGGAGGGTAATTTGAATGAAGAGACAAGAGACAATGCGTGGGCGAAGGCTGTGCTAGGCGGTGCGGTGGGCGGGCGAAAACAACCGCGGAATCAAATTAGGGGCGGGAGGGTGGTGTGAGGCAGTTGTAATTATATTTACAAGTGGCAGTTCGCTGAAACAAAAGCCACGAAAATTGCTCAATTCATTCGAGGACTTATTGTCAGTATTGTCGAATCCTTTATAAAATTCTTTTGGAATTTCGTTAGAAGATTTCAGAAACGTTCAACTGCTTTTTACTGTGTTTATTTGCGCGTACTTAGTGCTAAATATACGTTGTATATATATATATACGCACAATATATATGTATGTATATACCGATTTCACCCGTCGATTCCACCACCCGACCCCCTCATATTATCATGCCTCAATATCATTCCTCTTGAATCTTTCTATACCTTTCCAATGTAAAATCGTTTAGGGGTCGTTATTTACGTCGTTCAAGTAACGAACTCGCGTTCCTACAAACGCACGTGCGCATGTTAAACCTGATACCCATGTGTGCGAAAGAAGAAAAAAAAATTTTTATTTTTATTTTTCTTTCCACTCGGATATCAAATAATATTTTATCCAGGCGCCCTTTTTTCTATCGAAGCAATTTGCCTTCCCTGCGTCTCATACTCGTTAAATTGTTTACCCCCTAAATTGAATTACCTACCGGGAGAAAGAAAAAATATATATATATATATGAACTCGTGCACGTGTAATACACACAGGCGTCACATACCCTGGAAATATCAGCGACTGAAGGTAACGACTTTTCTCGCATTTCCCTCTTTTCGCGCTCACTGCCGATTTTCCAATGGCTTCCAATACCTGCACTATCGAGGAAACCCTAGAGAGGGTAATGTCGATAAATCCATCGTCATCGAGGGCTGAATCTCAATTTTTATTCTTGTTTTTTTTTTCAAATTCTACATTCCTTAGATGCATAGTAAGACTACGTTAAATAACTTGACGATCGTTCGAGGGATAATTTTTACACCCCTACAAGGAAGGGTGTAACACTCCTGCTGGCATGTCCAAAGGAATCTTATGAAAATTATCTTCGAGATTCTTCTATCCACCCTTTTACCTTCGAGGAAGAAATCCAAGAGTTCGTCCGCTCTCTCAGTACGTAACTTCTTCGTCCTGAATGCTCTCAAGGGTTGCGCGTCGCGACGTCGCTCGCGGACAAGGGTCGAGTCCTCTGCGAGTTCTGAAAATCGAGTGAAATTGAAATATTTCAAATGTCGCGACAAAGGAGAGCATGAAAAGAAATGAGCTCGGACGGTCCAGCCAGCATCTCTCCGCCTGGAAAATATCTGTCTCAGATTGAAAATTCTTGTCCACTGATTGAAGGGTTGAAAAATGGTCAATAACTCGTAAGTCAAAATTGTTAATACTTAAGACAGTACAGATAATAGGGTAAGCTGCCAATTGAATTTACTATACCATAAAGGGTGCAGCCATTTCTAACATTGTAACCAGGTTGGTTTTGACAACACTTCCTCGTCATCCCTATTCAATGTGGACACCATCCCCATAGCTCGTGCTACTGGACACAAAGCAAAATGAAAGATAGTTGGCATGCTTTGACTTCCTACGATATTTCCAAGCTCGTATTATTATGTCGAATATATGTAGGTATTTTCTTTTTTCTCCTCTTTCTCACTGTTTAGGAGCAATAATAAGATACTGGGGGATGCAGCTACCTTTGCTGAATCTCCAAAGTTCTTAAAAATTTCAGGATTCGCTGGCCCTGAAGTTTCTCAAAGTTGTAAGGGTTGCAAAACCGAAAGTTCTGACTCAGGTAAATTGGACGGAAGCCGAGGAGGTTGCGAGCGTATTATATTATGATTATGCGAATGAAATTAGATTGACGAACGAAAGTGACATATATACGTGTATACATATACAAAAAGGCAAAGGGGTTGGTATTAGGCAAAACTACAGAAAGAAGGGCGCGCGCGTGTTTAACGCGGACTTCACGTTGCTTCATGAAAATTCCGAGTGCCGCTCTTTTTTAATTGACGCCTTTCAAAAGCTTCGGTGTCGGTGGAGGAGTAGCAGGGGTTCGCTGTTATTCCTCGTAGTAGCTTGTCGACGCCAGTGACGTACCACCCTCTCACTCGTTCAGAACATAAAACTTTTTTCTTGAGATTTGAACTTTTTAATTTTCTTTATTTTTCATTTTCACTGTACCGTCACCCTTCTTTTCACAACCCCACGTTCCCTCGTCGCGCTAGGACTTTCTAGGAGTTTCTCACGGGTACCGTTACACTTTACGACAAGCGTTATCGCACGTCAAATTAAGACAACAACTCTCCCAGATCCTTTGGGATAATTTCAGGCTCCTTTTTCCATAGGAACATCACGAAGTTATGCTGTTTCCACTGTAGGGTTCACTCAGTGATAATTATCACGGTACACGGGGGAGAGAAAGTTGTGGACGCGAGGTAACGGGATACCAGGCGAAGAGGATAGGAGCTCATCCTGGTATTAGGCAATAATTAGAAAGAAGAAGAAGAAGAAGAAGTTGAATAAGAGGAATAAATAGAATAAGAAGAAGGTCCTTAAGTGGGGTGCTTTCCGATATTAACGAAGGTAGACACCTCTTCGCACAGGACTTACCTCCTCAGTCACTTAGCATAATAAAAAGCTTAGCAGTTGGCTCGACTTGGCTGGGGATTAAGTTTAACCCGTTTAAAGACGTTAGGAGAGAAAAGAATTTCAGGGGTCTTATTTTTCTCCCCCTTGCGAAGCACTGAGTAGCTCTGTACCCAGCAGCCTTAGAATTTTGAGCGAGTGGTGTAATAACGTTAAGGTAGCGTGCCAATTAAGAGAAGCATCCTCTTAGGTATTTTCTAATTAATAGCTGAGCATCCTGTCCAAGGCGAATTGTCTTATCAACACGTTACAGACGGATTACGAGATATCTCGCTTCTCGTATTCCATCTTTGGAGGCTGATAACGATGTATCTTGCATTTATACTGTTTATCTCAAAGTATAACTTGCTACTGGGTATAGTCAGCAATAAACTGTTTGATCCTCAATGAGGTAATATTATTATTATTATTAAACGTTGGTCTTCCTTTGTATCTTGCTTCGAGAATTTGTCCATTTATTTTCTCATTTTTTTCAGATCCTGGGCCTCGCGCTCTTTACGTGTCACTCCTGCGAACTTTGACCTCCTAGAATTTTCAATAAACCCTCCTGAAACAGACTGGAGCCGATATAGCCGCTGAATCCGTAACCCCGGACTTTTGTGCGCTATCCCCTTTGTCACGGCGAGTCGTTTCATTTGCTTGGGCAATTTTCAAATCTACCAGGTGAAACGAAACAATAAATTGATAGCCGGGCGTATTCTCCTGTCATTCGCTGTCTCGGCTGTAATCACTATTGGCTAACGGGATGATGGCGGAGATGATGACAGTACTAGTGGTGATTGTGTGAAAATAAATTGACAGTGATTGTCAATGAATGGCGTCGGCACTGAAAGGGATGAAAAAGAGCGAAGATTTTACAGGGCTGCAGGTGATGCATTTTTAAAACGTGTAGATATACGTATTTCTGCAGGTGATATACGTATATGTGAGCTTAATATTTTTATTTGTAGATCCCGGACGAGATGAGAAAAATATCCAGAAAGATTGCTGAGCTTCGCTGCAGGACGAGCTCCTTGGCATCCGGTAGAAGAATAATATTGCGACGTTTTAATAAACCGAGTTAGGTAATCAAGACGGGCGTTAAAAAGCTTTGTTGCTTTAACGGCCGTTTTACGTGCGCTTAAATCACACTTCGCCTGGTTGGTCGGAGGGCTGAAAGAGCGAGGAGGTGGCAAGGCGAGGGGTGGTTGGGCTCGTGAAAAAAAATAAGCCGCCTCGGGCAGCGACACACTGGAATAGGAATATTTTCATAAGAGTTATGGAAATGAAAAAAAATGCGAAAACTTTGCGAGTATAGCCAAGTGCCGGGAAGCACCGAAAGCTCGTCGATTGGCACAGTCGGTACGGTGCGGCTATACCCAAAAAAACTGGGAAAGCTCGAAAGCACTCCTCCTCTCGCCTTCGTCATACTCGCTCCACCGTTTCACCCCTTGTGTCTCTGGCCAACCCGCTTTTATATCTTTTTATTTGACCGAGTGCAGGGG
The DNA here is from genome assembly GCA_031762395.1 of Calameuta pygmaea. Lineage (NCBI taxonomy): Eukaryota > Metazoa > Arthropoda > Insecta > Hymenoptera > Cephidae > Calameuta > Calameuta pygmaea. The sequence continues at coordinate 426,598 of JASANN010000352.1, read as the reverse complement.
ACACACATCAGCCGGCCGGATATTATTTCAGTCAGCGCATATTTCCGTAAATTAATTTTATGAAAACAATTTTTACTTTTTTAATTAATTGTTGTTTTTAACCCGCGGCCGACCTCGCGCTGCTACTCGTATACGTCATATCTGTACGGTCTTCACCTGGCATCGCGTTAATTCAAATTCGCCGTATGAAATTGTCGAAAATTGTTTTATAATATTATTTTAAAAGACTCGGAGCACGATATAATTGTCCCTGGTTAGTGAGACTTCGCGAAAATGCTGCACCGCAACTGTAGGTACGAAAATAAAATCTGTATTTGAGGTTACCGAAGTCTGATCGATTGACATACTGCTTGAGATCGATGCTTTGTCTTCGGATGATATGTCTGCCGGAAGTTTGTAAAATTAAACGATATTTCGAAGGTTTTGCGTAAGCGAAGGATAATTGCCGGGCAATTATGCGGCCGACAGGAGGGTTTGGTATAGAAATGGCGGACGGGGGCTACCTTGGCAGTTAGGTGTGCCGAAGGTAATCGCGGTCATAAATAACATTTATCGGTGGCCCGTGCTCTAATTGCCAATGATTATACCGAGAGAGGCGAGCAGGAAAAGTTGCCAATTTGCATTGAATGCTCTGCCGTTCGTCATCGTTTCGCTAACTGCTCGTACTCATGGCGTTGGGATCGTGAATTCGCGAATTTTCATAGTGACACCCCACACCCATAGTGCCAAATTGAAAAGGGATCCTCTCGCACGATTAATTCCGCACGGTCTTCGCAACGCAGCAAAATGGCCCTTATTGGCCAAAGTGTCTCTATAACGAGCTCCTGAACTATCCACATAAATTCGCAATGTTCAGCACCAAATTTTCAAGACAGTTCGTGCGAATATTTGCGCCTTTTGGCAGTCTTACCTTTTTGTAACCACCTTTCTGTTCGGCTCACCCAATTCTCTTACCGATCACTCTGTCTCGCTCACTCTCGTTCTCCACGTATGCTCCCCTCCCTGCCCCCTGCCCCGTTAACCGGGTTGCCAAGGTATTCACACTCCGATAGAGTTGGATTTCGCCCTCCTGAATACACAATGCGATTTATTCGAAACGCGCTGTATAAAACACAAAGGACCGTGTATGATTGGTAAATTATTGAGGCGCGTTGGATTTGTCGGGCCAATCACGTATTCCTCTTAAATATTAGAAAGGAGGCGTAAAGGATGCGATTCCTATAATCCTATAACGTACGAATCGACGTGCGAAAAGGATTTTTCTTCTTCGCGAAATGGAGACCGGTAAGATAGGTTTTAAAGGATAAAAATAGATACAACTTGAAACATGAATTAACATTGAAATAATAATTTTATTACTCGTTATTTCTCACCTATAATAAAGCTATAATACAAAAACAGACTTCGTTATATATAGTTAAACCGTTACGGTACATTCGTACAATCCGCATTGGGTTATTACACCTGTTATTTTTTTTTATTTTCATTTTGGTACTTTTACACTCGTACACTCTCATATTCATATCGCTCCCTCTCGCGACTCACGTTGGTATAAACTATTGAAATCCAGCATATGACAGACTCCTTCTATTGGATAACATTGAATAATAGACAGCGTTATCATAAATCCAGTTGTAATAGCTATCCAGAATCTAATCTGTTTATATTCTAGAACGTATTAGACATTCGATAATAACTCGTAGGATACACTTGATTTATTCGATTCTAATTACTTATCGATATAGTACCTCGTTAGATACACCTAAATTAGGAACATTAACGTGTACTCGTGGAACGATACAAATATATCGTGGAAGCATTTCCTCGTTACTTTCCATAGTAATTAAGAAAATTAAACTGACGTCAGTCGTACGTATATGTATTCACCGAAAGAACGATAACGAATAGATTCTTACTGATATGGGCTAGCGACTTGAAATTGTTTATGGGGGAAAATAAAGGATGGCCGATACGTTCGCCGATAGAACCAGCCTGAAGTTTACGCATAACTCAGGCTCGTTATCTGACTCGCAAATAAGGTTACGTAAAAGTTACAAACATCAATCTAGCCTCGCGAAGATTCCAACTTGAAACAATGCTAAGTCATCCCTAACGTACGAGTCCCTGGGGTGGTTAGGACTGTTAGGAGTGGTTGTTACCATCCCCCCTGCTCGTTGCAACCTACCACCCGTTGGATCCGATCTATGGGATTTAAGGGTGCTCGTTTGCCGAACCTATCACTCGCAGCCGACTCTGCCTCTGGAGAATTCCTCTCCCTGGGATATAATCCTTTTGAAAAACGGAAGAATTTCGAAAGTCGAATGTATTCGTGAAAAACTTAAAAAATTCATTGGGGAATTGGAAATGATATTGGAGGCACCGTGAGAGGGATTGAAGAAGCGAACGAGTTTGCAGGTTAACCTAAGTCAGCACCAGATGAGATATACATATCCAGTTCCGTATACTATCTAATTAATATCTAACAAATTTTAATGGCCATGCTATCATCGTTCCTCCCTCCGATGATTTCTCACGTCGTCAATTGAATTTATTATCGACTAGATTATAGAATTGACGTCTTGCCGAGGATCACATGGCCTTCGGCTGTGTTTACTTGGACTGTCATTTCGTGTCATAGGGTGCCTGTGCATTGATACCGTTTAAATTATTCATAGGGTTGAGTGCGTTGTGGGCAGTAGACGTTGGGGGTGCTGGATATCCATTGTGGTTATGGGGTGTCTCACCGTTGGTTTGCCTTTGAGCAGTACCACCGGGAACTGTCTGTAACAGAGAAAAGAGAATTTTTTTTTAAAATAAATCTCCACGAAAGTTAGGTTAGGTATATATCTGAGCCGTATAATGGGCTGATCTAATTTTAATAATCATCCCCATAACGAGCTTAAAGTATTCCCGAAAGTCTAGGTGGCCCGGGGTAAGTGCGAGGGCCCGAAACTTTCCCTTGCACAGAATTCACCACCCTCGACGCTATAGGTACCGACTACAGCTCTAGGGGTGCTTCTACTAACGAATTCATTTTAGCCAGAATACTTGGCTGGTTCCTTCTGAATTTCACACTGAAAATCCTACGGCTCCTTGGCTACCTTTAACCCTCCATCGAGCCCTCAGCATCCTATAGCATCCCCATACCGAGAGCTCGAAAACAAAAGGCTAGAAAACTTGTATCTCAAGTCGAAGTTACTTAAGGAGCCCACCCCTCGTCCTCTTCGTCCCTTTAGGTACAGCAGCCTCTTTCTCTCTCGAAGCCATATTTATGTGGAGGAGTTCCCGGGCCGAGTAGCGCCCACCAAACGGTAGAAGGATGCAGGAACTGTGGAAACTGTTGAAAACTTCAAACTTACTTTCACCGCCTACCCCCCTCCTTCACCCTTCTTCCGGTTGTATTCTCAGAGTGGCGCCTTGGCTTCCCATGGCTCACTGGTGTTAAATTATACAGGTTTATAATTCGCAAGGGTTGCCTCCTACCCAACAGGGAGAAATCTACTGAGTCAGAACGACTTTGGCTATATGGATTCTCTTCAAAGATACCTAACTCATCCCTTGTATGCAACTGTGTACGTATAATCATTTTCGTCTGAAGGGTATGTGCGATTCATGATGGGCAGGAAAAGACGGATCATGTGGCTATATGTGGTGATCACTGTCAGACCTTCTCGGGCTGCTCTTTATTATCCAGTGCGATTGTGAAAATTATCATCAGCACCCTTTAACATAGGGGGTTTTCGTTCGATAATGAGCAACAACTGCGAGAACAGGAGGAGATGTACTGGTTCACGTCCACGCAGCGTCACAACCCGTTCCTGGAAGGCAGAACCGTCTGCGCGTGCTTGTTTGATTACGACAGCTCCCAGTATATCCCCACCGGTAATTCCTCCTCTGGCAATTGTAGATAAAACGTGAATAAGTCATAGACTTAATTTAGTCGGAATGCCCGCGAAATGGGCGAGGCTGCCAGCAGCGACAGGAGCCAGTAGTAACGGTGGCAGCGGTGGCTGACTTCCTCCTTGGAGATTTCTTAATTACGCAGAGCGTTGGGTCCTTGCGAAACGGAAGAAAGAGAAGGGGTGTCCTGTACTGTCAAGGCGACTAGGGTAGTCGGGGTGGTGGTGTATCTACCCCCCTCCCCGGCCGATTCGTACGGGGAAGGGTTTACCCCCAGTCGAGATTTCGGGATTCTTGTACGGGCTAGACGGGAGGACTTAGAGCGTTAGAGCGAGAGGGTGCATAAGAAGGGTGAGTTTCCGAGTAGGGGTTGGACTGTGATAAAGCATTTCTTACCCAACTCTTTGTCATTTTTATCGTAATTATTTACGAGTTAATTACTCGGGTAAAGCGCAAAGCCAGCGGAAAACGCTGATGCATTTTTTCATCCCTTCCTTTTCTTTTTTTTTTCATTATCCTTTGAATAAGCGGACGCCATTTTCTTTTTGGATGGTATTGTTCCTTTGGAAATATATCAGGTTGATAGCTGCTCGTTTCGCTATTCGCAACCCTTGATATCTTCACCCTCGTAGAAACTACCTGAATATCGGTGGTTCGGATCGTTAACGAGCTTTAGGAACGCGCTGGAAAAACTTAGGGGGGTATTTTTCGCGAGATTTGCGCAAGTAAGACATTAATCGCCCGGTCGGCGGGGGCGAATGCTGGAAGTAGTTTGTAACCGTGAGCCAAGGGTGAGTGGGTTTCAGAGGGTGTACCTGGGGGGGGGGGGGCAGGGGAAGAAGGTTGGGAATCGCGTGTCATTTGTCTGTTGATCTCCTGCGGCTGGGAACAGACCAGGTGTTCTCTTCCGCTGGCGCGGCTTTTCTTCGGCGCAAAAATTAACACCCCCGACGCTCCCACCATTCAACCCTCAATGCCTCTCGGGCCGGCTCCTCTTGCAACTCCACCCAGCCGGCAGAGAATTAGGCAAGACGTCATTATTCCCCAAGAGCTCGTTTCCACGAAGCAGCCTCCTAGATTAACTCGGGGGATGATCTCACCCCCGCTGCGATCTAGCATGTACAATAATCCAAAGCCTCCCTAACTTAGTAAGCATTTTCTCGAAACAACCCCGAATACTCCATTAAGGATAAAATAATTTTTTGACAATTAACAAGCACCCTGCGTCAAATGAATCCAATTAAAATATCTTGCGCTTTACGTATTTCCAAATGATATTATCCCTCGTCCCTCCCATCAAAATTATCATACGCGAAAAAAAGGCTCATCGAACGCGAATCGCGCAGATCGACAATGATCTAGATCCTAATTACATTTAATTTCGCCGGCGTCAATTAAGCTCTGAGCTTGCACAGAGTCTTCCGCGGAATACATCAGCCAAGGGCGAAAGGCTGCAGGTAGAACGCAGAACACACAAACGCAGGTGCCACGCACGGGTAATAATCGTTATAAAAGTGAGGAGCGAGCATGCTGGGCGGCGAGTTGTTTCGGAACTAAACTCATAATCTCACATAAGCTCGCAAGCTGGGCTTTCCCATGGTCGAAGCATTCTCCGATGCTATAGAGCGTGCATTCGCGCCAAGAGCTACGTGGCTTAACACGAAATTCAGTCATGCAGCGTATCTAATAATATGTTCGTTATACGTAGCTTACGGTACTGTCTAGGGTACTGAATGAATAGAAGCAGCCGACGGATTGATGGATTGATCGTGACTGAAATGATTAGGGACCTTTGATAGCTGATCAAAGCTCAACAGATTTCGATATTCTTGAAGCTCAAATGGCCAAGCGAGCCACAAGCCTCCTCGCCCGTGTATATATGCATTGATCCTCTTAAATTCCCATGTAACTCAGTACTAGAATTAGCATATTATCTTAGGGAGTCCCGTCTCCACACCTCCCCGTAGGAATTCCAGCAACCCTCTGCTACCCCAAACCCTCGATTCGCACGGAGGACTTTGCAGACACTTGAGAGTTTGTTTTAAAACTCAGATAATCGTTTCGAACTCTTGGCTGCCTGCACCCCCGTCGCCTCGATCCTTTCGTTTCTTGTCCCTTCGCGCCCTTCGTCCTCCGTTCAAATTCAACCATCTTCCCGGCGCTTAGTTTAGCCTCCCGCGAGGGAAATTAGTGCGAAATAAAAGTTTCACCTAATTTTTCAGAATATCTACGTTTTTTTATACAGCGAATGAAAACATGTTATGCTTATTAACAGCCTGAAACTCTTTTTTTGTTTTTTCTATTTATTACTTGGGAAACGCCCTGTAGCCTGTAACCTCCCTTGGCGAACACTTATCGTCTGAGCAACTCTCGTTATTTGTAACAAACGGCCGTTATTTAGGAGAAGGAAATGCCTTAGACGCCGGAGTTTCCACCTTGCGCTTCAAAGATTGAGACAGCTGTACGTTCCCAGGCAATCAGAAAAACTACCCCTCCTACGGGGGATGGTGCCCCAGCTACGACATCACCCTCCGTAGGAGCTTAAGAAGTATTCTGAGAGGGTGTTACTGCCAGTGGTGGTATAGTTAGCTATGGACTCTCGCTGACGAGCTCTAAGGATAGTATTAGGAGCATCTGGTTCTTGGTGGTTTTTTAAGAATCTTAATGCCGGGACGTCGATTCTGTAACCAGATAACCTACCCCTTACTTTACATCTCGTTTAACTTTTCTCGTCGTCTCGAAACCAACCCCCTGCCTTTGACTCGGCAACAATCGAAACTCGTACTGCTTTGGCACTTCTCACTGATTCACAATAGCGACTTCATTTTCCTCCCTATGGATACGAAATAAACCTTGCTTTTGTTATGAGACCTTTTTTTTTTTTTAATTATTCCAGAAGCCCGTCGACTGACGTCACTGAAGCTACATAAATACCCAATGAATTTAGACGTCGCTGGTAAATCGTCATACCCGGTGCAGAGGTTCATCAGCGGAAAGGCCTTGTAGAGCTTTCAAGATGATGCCGAACAAAAGGAAATATTGCGTGGAAGCTTGAAAAGATGGCTGAAGGCTGCCGAGTTTTGTGAAAGTGTCTCAGGAGATCCATCTGGCTTAGGGTGATGGATGCTTCCTTGGTATTAGCATGCTACGGTGATTATTGGCATTAGCCGACTCTATATTTAAGAGCAAGTTCTTGAGTTAACTCTAGGGGGTGAGTTCTCGCGGAGGACCAGGGACGCTGATGACGCTTACGGGACTGGTAATATATGTACAGGACAGGGCAGATTCATTTTTATTGAACACGTGAGAGCGTCCTCGATAGCGTTAATGCAACTAATATTAATTAAACTAAAGTATACAGAGTTACCCCTTAGCTAGGTAGCGTACCAATAGAGTCACAAGGGTTAGCAACCCTTGAATTAGAGGGAGTGGGTGGGTACAATCGCGACGAGGAGGACAAGGGTATATAAGGGTACAGAGCGAACATTTGCATATTATAAGTAGTACACGTTACCGAGTCCGATATGATCAGCCTCAGGACCTCGTTATTCTATGCATGCGTATGATTCGAGCGTGTTCCACTAGCTCACCCCCAGTGCATATATATATATACACGTACGTCATCCCCCATTCAGTTGTTTTACCACACCCTATGGAAAACTATGAAACAGCCTAAAGTTCTAGCATGTGGAAAATGTGCGATAGTAATTTTTTATATGACGTTTAAGATTCTCCGGAAGAAAATTCAACGGGTGTTTCGTATGAATTTAACCCCTTTAATAGGGCTTGAATTTTCCCCATCGAGTTGCCCATTCATTCAAGACAGTCTTAGAAGCGATGGCGATACGGATGTTGCCTGGTGATAATTTCATGGACACTTTCTGAGATATTCGAAGACTGTAACCCTCGCAGGTCAGTTTGAAATCTCTTGCATAATCTCCTTAACTCTAAAACTATTTTGGTACGAACATAGCTAATATTATGATAGAAACATTATTCTACGTGAGACGAAGCGTCCTTAAGACTCCTCCAAGGATCTTGGTTCGAGATAGGACCTGGATTAAATTGATTGAAACCAAGACGAAGGTGTTCGAGAGCAAGATTAAAGCAGGATACTAGGTTTATGTTATCCTGTCCAACGATAGGAGTCTGTTGCTTTAGGATAATCAAGGATATAATACTAAGGTGTCTTAACAATAATGGATTAATACATTTTTGAGGTCCTTTTGATGGGATTAATTTTTTTTTCTACATAATCTTCGGATTTCTTGAGGTAGTCGTGGATATCAAGTTGTTGCTCGTACTGTCCTTATCGAAGAGGACCAGGATCCTCCAGGCATTCTAGAAGCCCTGCTTAGCTGCCAAGCTTAATTAATAAGGACACCCGATATCCTACTCATAAGACGACGGCAGCCTGCTGTAAAGCATAGTTGAAGCCTGAAGGGAGTCCTTTGTTGTCAAGAGGGTCAGGCCCGTCACTTTAACCCGTCTTAAGGGGTTACGTCTTCAGTTCTAGAACTACCGTTACTGCTTCCACCACTACTATTCACTATTAGATTATCCACGATATTTTAATTATCTCTATAGAGTGTTAAAAGGCTGCTGAAAATTGTTATATTGTATCTTTTGCTGTTACTGATTCAAGTAGCAAAGAAGTCTGAGAAGCCTATCGAGACTGGTTGGGAAAACGGGTATAAAGAAGCCCTGGTGAGTCTTAGTAAAAATTTTAGTAAGGTTGACCCTAAGGGATACTGTTTCTTGAAATTCACGAAGGATTAAAAATATTTGTCGTAACAAGGCAAATAATATATTAACGACATATACTATATATGGACTTACCGGTGATTGAAGATGTGTCACTTGTCTCTTAATATGCGCCAGGGTAGCTGACGGGGGTGGGTGCAAAGCCATATTGGCAAAGACGAGCCTCTCCTCGTAGTCGTATTCGCACAGTATCTTATTTTCGCATAAATAGAATCTGTCCCCTACGCAAAATCTGTGAACACAAAAGCACGATATGATGCAGGGTAAAGTGACGAAGGAGGTAATTCATATATGGGAATTGAAAATCAGAAAGTGCAGATAGTCTTGGGAGATGAACGCTGCAAGTAAAGGGTACTTTTTAAAAGTACCAGTATTTTCGAGACAGTCAGGAAAACTCTCGACTTGCGAATTACACAAGATAGCGAGGCAGTAAAGCGTGCTAATTCCCTTTAAGACCGCTTTCCGTTCTGTAGCTCGTCGAGGAAATTGCGAGAAAATAAAAACAAGTAAACCAGGCGACTCCCACTCGGTTTCCGGCTGAAAATATTCGAGGTCCTTTAAATGCTAATTCTACGCTCGATTCGCGGGAAATAAACCGGGCACGATGTTTCGGACTGAGTTTACCGTAAGGATAATGGCATCCGCTCGTTAGAGGGTCCCTTTTCCAGCTTTCGTAAAGCATTTCGCGAAGACTTCGCACTGCCTTGCGATTTAGCAGCTGCAATCTTTTGCTTTTCTTTTGTTTTCTACTACTCCCTTCTTGGTCTTCTCGTCCTGCTACCAGCTCAGCCTCTTTAGCAAGGACCTAATATTACGTAGACTCCTTTCCATTTGTTCTTGTCCACTGTTATTACTTGTCGTTTGCCTTCCAGTTTTCATTTCTTATTTTTTTTACTCTTTCTTCTATTCCCTCTTTCATCGGGAAGCCTGTATACGCGATGAAAGAAGTTTCAAGCGTTGCGAGGTTACGGTACGTGCTTGGACTGCAATATTTTGCGAATACACTACATAGATCCCTGTGGATGTAGTACATAAAATGTCAGCTAGGGGGGCGGGGGGTTATATGCATCGGCCAACTGTCGTTCCCCCTTGCGAGCCTTTAAAATCAAAGATTTCACATTCTCTTTTTATTGCCGGTTTAAAAGTCGATTTTTTTTTCTCATACTCTCATAGCTTCACGCGGGTCGACTGCGGCAGCCACATGGGGATCTTTTGGGACAAAGAGGCCAACGAGGCTGACTCCCGCGAGCGATTCGGAATCCACGAAGATTGAGGTGACTCAAAAATCGTTTCGTCAACATTTGAAATTCCTGTCGAGTCTCGTGGCTCCCGTTCACCATAGGACATCGTAAAGTACCATTGTAACACCCCAACGCTTGCATCATGCTATAGGCGTGTCCGAGCGATTTGTCTCAGAAATGACTTTAAAACCTCCCTTAGGAGGAAAAAAAAGAAGGGCTTAGGTCAGGTCTTATCGCTTATTGCCTACCATATCGAAAAATGATGTATCCGTGATATAGCAGTGAAACAAAGTAACAGATAATGTAATCTGGCCATGCACGCGTATAAAGTACTATGGGCCTTTGCTGTGTATATTTTGGTGCACTAAAAGTATTCGAAACGCGAGTACCAGAAGTATCTAGGTACTGCGAGACCAATTGCGTATTCAACTGACGCACTATTCCGTGCGGAGATCCTGTTTGGGTTTATGCTGGGATTTCTGTCGAGTGCTTTATACCGACGCTTATGTAAATGCAGACGTGATTTTTTTGCCACTTCGGCACCTGCCGGGTATACTAAACATTGACGATTTACAAAAAAAAAATACAGAAAGAGCAGCGAACCTTGCGGGAGCAAAATTCTTCGACGTTCTGCGATAGTAGAGCATGAAATGGATTCGCCCTCTGTTGTAGCTCGTTTCATATTTTGTAGGTTCACATCATTTCTTCCTTTCTTTTTTCTTTTCGTTAATTCTCTCGTTTTCAGAGATCGGAACAGTCGAAGATCAGTCCCTCCCTTCTCCCCCCGTCCTATAAAAAGCAATGTTAGCTCGTAACGGGGTACGATAAGTGCTCCGCATAAAGTCAAATCGATCGACGGCAGCGCCGTTGAATATCGGTGGTCATAAAAAGAAGCATTAGAGGGTTCGCCGTTGTATAATGGTGTTATGATTTCGCGCTAAGATACGTGTCGCGCTTCACGATAACGTAGTGGAATAGGCATTGCCTACGCGCTGCTAAACGTTTCGAACATTAGTGAATTCAGTCGTGGTTGCGAAGCAAAGTCCCTTGCTGAGGTATAAGGATTCTAAGGGGATGCAGTCAGAGACAGTCAGACTTGGAGCCTGACTCAAAACAATACACAATGGATACAGTCGAGTGCGTTCACAGCCGTAGAGGCTCGAGAAGCATAATCTAAGAGTATAGTGCAAGGGCTCCAGGACTCTAGGGATTCTTTGGCAAATAGGAGAAACCCCAAACGGCAACACTTTAACCTCCCCTTCTAAGGTTGGTACTCGAATAAACTTTGGTCTGATCGCAAATTCTCGGTTCCAGCCTTGGTACTTGGCTGGTGCTCCTACTCAATTTGCATCACGCCACGTAGAGACAAGAGGCACGACGGAGTCTTCCCCGTCGCCAAGTCTAACGCGTTTAGCAGAGAGTCGAACCCCTAATCAGATCTTCCTACAGGATGAAGGTGGTGAGGCAAGGGGTTGCGCAGGCTCGAGAGGGTTGGTACTAACCACCCCTCACTGACTGGCTGGCTGACTTGGCTCCTGGATGAGAACAGGGATGCTGCTGGCGGCTAAGGTGCTGCTAAGTGTGAAGTTAATGGAGTCAAGACGTCGTCTCGGCATAGACGCCTGGCGTCTTCTTGGAATAGACGCCGTCGTGTCTTGGAATAGCGTTTCGTTATTTACGAACAGGAGAGATACCGAGGATCTTCAGGTAAATTGAAGCTGACAGGGAAAACGGCTGATGGTATTTTACCTTTATTATTAAAATTATGAAAATATCACACGAAAAACTATAACGTTATTTGATTCCAAGTTCTACCAGACGACACTTACCACTGGTGCTGCATATACATCAGTGTCATTTCGCACAATCGAAAGTTCATACCAATAATGAGGTTTATTGGGATTTTGATTCTACTCAAATTTCGAAAGCGAGGCCGGGCTTTGCTTCGGTAATGGCTGGTTACCTAGCGTTCTCCTGTTAATTAATTCAGACTGTCAGGGTATCAGGGAACCGTGGCGCGCTAATTCGATCAGGAATGAACTCACTCTTGATGCTGGGACAAGAGGGATGCCGAGGGGAGTACGAGTCTGCGAGAGAGAATCGACGAGGAGAGTAGTGAGAGAAACAGAGAAGCACGTTACTCATCCCGCGGCCACCACGTCCTACCATCGACCACGCAAACGGGGACAGATTTACCCCACAGACGCTTGACATCACTATCTAAATGTCATTCCGGAATTGCGTCTGAACTGAACGCCACTGAATATTATACGAAGCGTTTGCCTTGTCTTCTCATGTGGAACGATTGGCTATCGATTCATGGACATCTCCACTTTGTTCCTACTCTTCTATAAACAATCGTTCAGCCTTTTGACTGTCGTGCGTTCGCGATACGAATTAATTGGATCTGCAAGCACAGGGCACAGTTTTGGACTCCAATTTTTAATAGCAGAATCCTCCTACTGATATTAATCCTGTCTGTTCTATTAATATCACGAGTCTTAAGGCTCCTCGTGGAGCAACGGTAAGCTTTATTAATGATATAGATTAAGCATAAAGTGACAGTGGTCCAGGAGGTTCCCGCAATGAGTAGATTACGTTCTGGGAAGGGTTGAATGGCTGCGGATGAAAATGCAATATTTCTGCATTAAGAGGCTGTACGGTAGGGAACTAGAGGCGTCCGCGAGGCGTCGTTAACGTCGTGGCGTCGGTGGCTCAAGGAGATAGATCGATAGAAGTGCAGACCGAGAAGAGGCTGAAGTGTATAAAGGAATGAGAAAGTGGGGATGAAACGTGAAGGAAGCTCCGGAAAGATGGTATGACTGTGTACGAGTGGAAGAAAGAGCTGGTAAAATGAGTCGCAATCGTATCAAAGATTATTTCCGGCAATAAAATGGAAGTCGTAGGTAGAAGGTTTCGACGGCGCTTTTGCCAGGGGTTCGAAAGACGAGCTGGCAATAAATCTACGGTCGCCCGGAGCAGACACTTATCAGTTCTGAAGTTCAAGTGATCGCAGTTCGAGACAGTCCTGATATAACAGGAGTTCACTAGCCCTCGAGCTAATATTCACATCTTATGTTCCATCTTTACAAAAAAAATATTCTACTCAACTTTCTTAGCTTATCTATACATTGACAAGATTATATATATGCCAGTCTGCCAATTTCGTAGTCGTTATGCTAGCCAGCGCCTAGAAGAGCTAACGATAAGCTGCCACTCTGCATAATCCTAGCTTGCCGCTTAGGCCGAACAAACTATATGTATATATATATATATATATATATATATGTGCTACTCTACTAGAGGCATACTTGGTGAAGGGGGAACATGAAAGGGGTGACTCGCCGGTGGCGGCACTAGTGAATGTTAGTCCGTCGAGGGCCGGCAAGTTAGTTCGGTGTGAGCGGGGCCTAAGGGAGGATTAAGTATGACTTAGTACTTAAGTTGCCATCATTAGCCGGCCTTCCTCGCGAAGCCAAACTTCCGTAGAAACTCCTGGGACGATGCCTGGATATACGGGAAGTTGCCTCTGCTTTTGCTTCTGTCAGAGAATTTTGTCAGGGCCGGCGGGCATTGTCGGGAGCTTTCCTTGTACGCTGAGTTTTAGCCAGTACTTGTCTTTATGTGATATTCAAGGAAATGTAGATACTTTGATCAGAATGTCATTAGAATATTTTTTTTGCTTAGGTCGTGGAAGGCTTAGATGCTGATACGTAGAAGGGTGCTGGTATCCAGAGAGTGGTACTGTATACCCATTATCTCTTGGCGTTATCTTCGCTAAAGGGTTATGAGTATAAAGCCTGGGACTAAGTTGGCAATTAAAGAAGTTCATCAATATAACTTAACGCGTGAGCTTGAAATAAGCGGCGTCTAGTTACATGAGGATTTTATAGGGATTTGATAAAATCCCTATAGCCTTCAGGCTAGTACTCGACATATCCCTAAAATTCGAACGGTATGGATAATGAGAGCTTGATAGTATCAAAATAAATAAAATCTACCTTTAGTCATTTTTTTTTAAGGTGGCGAATTCGCTTATTACTGTACCAGTCTTACACGGAATACCTAATTAAGGAATTTTCGAGCGAACACACGAGGCTGATCTTTGAATGGGCCCCATAAGGATTCGGGGAATCCTCCTAAGGACTTGCTCCTTGCCACGTATAATTCAAAGTTCCATGGGCCACGGTCTAATTACCAAATCTTGTAGTAAACTCCTGTAGCCGTATCAAGAGAACTTTGACCTACGACCCGTGCCTCTATGGTTATACCTTCGGTGAAATATAATTCACGGTACCGACGAAGGAGATACTTAAATCAGAACGAGAGAGAATCCAAGTGATCCAAGTGCACAAGTGGCTACTATATCTGGTACTAGTATTGTACTTTCATTAGATGAGACTTCAACTAAAATTCAAGCCTGTCCCTTGACACTCTGTTCGTTCTCCAGTTGGCAGCCTTATCTTGGGTACGGCAGCTTGTTTGACTTCCGGCGGTGTCTCGTCTGACCGGATGTACTTGATAACTGAATATCCTGCCACCTCCGAGCTTAGCTGGCCTAATCCTTTCCAAGGGTTGGCTTACGTTAACCAAAGTCTCAGGAACTTGAGGGACACCTTAGATAGTTTATACCGAGACAAGACATCACTTGCTTGTAGACGTATGTATAGTATAGGGAATAACCGGTCCTTCCTTCAGGGCAGGATTTTTTAGTATTGATCGATAGAAAATATATATCGATCACCCAGTTGGGTTATTAGTCAAGGGTTGTTTTTTTCAGAGACCGGAAAAGGCTTATTCCGCGAAAAACTGTGCAGATGGCGAAGGGACAGTAGTCTTTGTCGAGAGAACTAAGAGAGCTGGAATAAAAGGTTCTGCCATATTTCTCAATAAATGATATATCAGTATAGGAGGCCTTAGGATTCCTTCTTGATATAACATCTCTGATCTCATTCTCTCACATACTCTCACTCATGGATCTCTCACTCTGACTTTCTCTGCTTCCGTTCGAGACTCACTAGCCCATTAATCTATGGTTATCTACGGCGTGCGGCGGATAAGTGCCTTGGAATGAGCCATTTCACCCTTGGGAGTTCGAGCCCTATGCCAAGGAGAAGGGCATCAAGAATAGCCCTTGGGCATCCCCGGGACCCTTCGATGATCCTTGCAAAATTTGGCCACTCTCGAACCTTATCGTATTGATAACTGGATTCTAGCCTTGCGTGCAAGAGGAGTACCCATCGTTTGTATACGCATATATATATATATATATATGTGTGTGTATATATATGTATATATATATGTATTCAATAGCCAGTTGTCAATTAATTGTATATTTTATTTTTCTTGCATTTTCCGAGACTCACCTGTCAGCCATGCATTAAGGTGCAATTTCATGATGGCGATTGACGCTGGTTTTGAGCGTCAAATATTAGTCACGTGGTATAATTTCGACGAAAGTGTCATCGGGATGAATTGTAGCATCAAAACTAAACAATGTTTAGTTCAGACACTCGAGCTGTGTATGTTGACGCTTAATAAATAAAGTCGAACTCGACAATAATCGATACATGGATAAACGATATAACATAATCATAACATTTGAATAGTATTTTTTGGGGGAATATGGATGGAAATAATTTTGAAACTTATCTGAAAAGAAAAAAAGTGTTGGGAATACAGCTTCAAAAAATCTATGTTCGTGCCATAATTTGAATAATGGATGAACCCAAAAACGTTTTTTGCATATTTTTTTCGAGAAAACTGGAACGATATTCCGTTGTATACGAGAGCAAATAAAACTCTTTTGCGTCTTATTTTTGCAATGTGTCGTTGCTGAATTATTTCTTGGCACTGATGGATCCACTTTTGGTATTGATAAATTGCAGACATTCTTTTACTTTTTAAGTATTTTAATATAAAAGTTTATGTATGAATTTTTGTAATATTTTTACATATAACTGTTCAATAGTGCAGTTTTTTAAATTACTATTCGTTGTTATAGTTTAGGGAGGTTAAGAATCATACATAGCAATCGATAGGTCGGCTCTCGATATTTATTACTTTTTTGGACGCTTATTTTTACTAACAGCTTCGTTCACGCTAAACGTTTACGCTGACGCCGCATTTTGCCGTAACGATTTGACGCTTTTTTTCCAGGTGGCGCTTTAGTCGAAATTATACCACGTGACTATATTTGACGCTCAAAATCATCGCCAAGCGTCAGCATGAAATTGCACCTTTACGTATCTTTATTCATGAATAAGAGTCAGATAAACGTATTTCTGAGTTCTCGATTTTGGAAGGATCTCAAGGCCGATATCTTGCCTTTTCCGTGAGTAATGCTCAAGGGTTATCTTTTCACCTCGAGTCTCATAACTCCATGGTAAAGCCACCCCTGTCTGACTGGAACCTAACCTAACGAACTAAAGAACAAGTTTACTTGCATGCGTTCGTAGCCAGGGAAAAAAGTCAGAGGGTGGTTACGTGGAAGAGAGAGAAAGGGGGATGCTAAAGTGAGCCACCCCCTGTCTACGTTATCGGCAGAAAGTTAAGTGGAAGAAAATGTGGTGGCTAAGAATAGTCGAGTACCCAGGAAACTTGAAATTGATGCACTGGACGGTTCCTTCCCGGGAGGGACTTCCCAACAGCAGGCACGCTCCTGCTACTTTATAAACTTTACCGAGAAGCTTTGCCAGGCTTCCGCGGGCAAGTGTATTAAATCGACTAGGGACATTTTGAAAATGTTCAAGAACAAAAATATCCCCTAGATGTAACTGCAGAGGCTTCCTCGTATCGGAGTACGCTAAAGGTAGGTGCTAAGATTGCTAGAGGTTTTAGGTTGGAACGAGGGCAACGACTGAATGCACTGTTTGCTTCCAAGGAAACTATAACGGGTGCAGCGAAGCCGAGTATTATACCAACTATGAATAGAGTGGGTTCCGAAGTGACGTCAGACGTGACAAGAGATATTATATCTGCCCGTCTGGCTCCGTTAGCAGACTAGAAACCGGGTGTCTGCCACAGATATTATATAACTCAGAAGCCAATGTGTCACGGAGGACTCAGATTGTTCGCCGTTGTACCGTGAACTGTCTGAACCAGATTCCCAAATTGTTTGTAGTGCCGGGAAGAACGTTGTCGAGACGCTGAATCGTTGCGTACGAAACCAAGTGGTGCGTTGATGGGGATTGCCCTTATATATGACTTTTCATCAACCTATTGCCTTTGGTATGTTAGTGGAAATATGAATTTTTTAAAAATACCATTTTAATTTTGAAATTATTGCAGTGATATATTCCTTCTATTTCTCACATCGATACGCCATATTTTTGTTGACACGTATGATATGTATCTGTTATTATCGTATCGCTGGTAGAATATCAGGATTATTTTTTTTTAATTTAAAAAGCGATATTATTTGCTTGGCTGGATATATGGATAGCCGTGACAGAGCACAGAGAGGACTGATTATAAATTTAGAAGCAGAATAAACCGTAGCCAATAAATTGAAATTTTATTATCGCTAATAACCATTGAAAATTATTATTCGACGCTATTTACACTGAGGCTAACCACTACCACTATTACCCTTTCCTGTATTACGTATTCTCTCACTGATACGATACACGAGCTATCCGATTATTTATATGCACGCACGTATCCGTACACGCACGTCCCTATTTTCCATTCGTCCACCCGATCGCGATTCGCATTTCCTCGCTATTGTTTATCGGTAAAAATTAACGCACGATTTGTCCTACACCAACCCCCTGGCGATTATTGATAATAATGAGTGTTTTATCAGCGTAAGATATATCGTGTTTGTAAAACGAAACTCTTATATACATTACATACACGGCGCGTGCCGATTGCCCTGGAAGGGTCAAAGGTAAACTTGCTAATCACTGGTCAAGCTCGTGATTCGAAACGCGACGTTTCTCCAGAAAATTACGATACTGTCGGATTGGTAAACTGCAAATCTAACGCCTAGTGTTTCGTCCCCTAACGATATTTGCCAATGTCTGCAAGTGGACACCCTGCAGCAGTTTACTTCGAATTCAGCGCACTATGTTACGATACTGTATAGACTTGCTGTAGAGCAATACACAAACATCATACAGTTAATGTATTCTTTCCGTAGGTATATAGAAAATATGATTTGCCTGTATTAATATTTTGATACATTAAATATTCGATAACCCTTCGTGCATTCACCCTATTGCTTTGCGAATCAAAGGTAAACACGATTTGTCCGAAACAAACCCAGTTTTATAATTAGCCACGTTTATGCTGCGACATGCAGGCACCATGGTAAAATAAAACATGTAAACAGAACGGACGCCGTACGTCGCGACGCTCTTTAAATGTATGCCCGGACGGGCGAACTGGTGAACGTTTGAACGAATGAAAGAGCGAGCAGTGGGGCGCGTCAGGGATATTTGTCAAAAAATTCTACGTGCTGTTTATCCTGATACAAACATATGCAGAGGACACAATTTTAATAGGGGTACGTGGTAAACTGGTATTCATTTTTTTTTTTTTTTTTCTCTTTCGATTGCAAAACTCACGAGGTCCTGACGTTATATACGTTCAGGAATACAACTGAAACCTTCACGTGTTTTCGTTGTGGACGCTGCGGAAGGAATTTTACTGTACGTGGATAATTGTTTATAAGTTAAATTAGATTTGCTATTCTGGCTGCAAATTGCACGTGTTCCGTTTATTTTATAAACACTCGATTGAAGTGACATGACGCACGTCAGCAGGCCAATCGTATTAGTTTCTAACGATATTTGGCCGCGGTGCGAATATCCCCATGATTCTATATCGCGCTCCCTTCAACCCTTTCGAAAGTACCACTCAGAAATTCGCTACCTACAACACGTTTATACGAGTAACGCTCAGCTAATTTTGTATTTGCCCAATTAATTTCGAGTGTTTAACGGAATTTGATGTTTCGCTAATTATTCCGTCGCGCGCGCGTTTCATACGAACGGTCATTTTTGCACGGTACCCTCTACCAGAAACTACCTACTACGCACACGATCCATGATTATTGCCAATTATTATCCACGATTATTCTCGATTATTCGGCACGATTATATCACATACGTCATTTACCAGTCCTGGGAGCACGCATCGCCACTAATCTACCGGGTACCTAAAACAACTGTTTGATTTTCTCCCTCACTCTTCTGCTCGGCAAATTCGTCACTGTCGGAACGTTAAATCGAAAGAGAAAACAATAGAAGATATAATTCATAATGGTAAGAGCTATTATAAAGCAGCAGTAAACCCTCCCTCTGTCAAATATGGCGTGGCTTAAGCGTGCCTATTCTCTAGCCCGGCTTTAAACTGGAGATTAAACTATCACTTTGCGTGACGGCTCTTCAAAAACCCAAGAGCTTAGCTAGGACGTCGGCTATGAATTAATTCCGACGTTAAGGGTTGTTTCCTCCTGGTTGTTTTTCCACCTAGATCTTTTGTCTGTCTTACCCAACATTTTTTTTCCTACCCCCAGGGATCTTCTGGTTGGTACAAGCACCTTCTCTACACCTGTACAGTCTGCGTCAGGCCTGTCTAAAAATCGAAGTTCTGGTCCTACCTATCGGCCTACCTACCAGGGTGGCACGTAGAGGAACTCGTCCTGTGGCAGTTTGCGGTTACGTTTGCGTTACATATTATACTCGTTTGCCTGACTTGTGAGGGCTGGTAATGGGCTACGTGCTGGCGTGTGTGTATGCATTTAACGTGCACCGTTCCCAATGATTTATGTATACCGCTAATTACCAGCATGCACTGCACTGTTTTATCCAGCGATCATAGTTTTATTAGGGCAAATCGTGCATTGCGGTATTGTCAGCATCAAAAGCATGAAGATCAAGTTCTGAATATTGACTTCCTTTCAAAATGCAGTACAGATATTATTCACTGGTTCGACTCGCTGTTGGTTGAATTGTCCCGCGTGCTTTTGTCCTGTAAACCGTAGGAAAGACGAAGAGAAAGAACGATGAAAAAAAGGAGAAATTAATTCACCAATGCAATACGATATTCAATGGTATTAATTTATAATCGACGAGGAGCTCGTATGAAGGGCAGTATCGTATGAAACAGAGGGAATGATGAAAACGTCGATAGGGATGCTGGAAAGGGATTTGATATTGCTAACAGTCTAGTATTCTATGGGGTAGTATGCAGCTATGCTACACGAGGATTCAGCGAGCAACAGGGACGAACGAAGGGAGGAAAAGGTGTATCGCTACCAGAGAGCCAGGCAACGCGATTCTAGGTTATCCGGTGACACAAAGCTGATGCATCCTGTTGATGCAGCGAGGACTTCAGCTTCAGCCTTGCATTAACGCATCGCTTTGCATTAAAATTGGAAATCAAACCGGAGCTTCGAGAACGTACGGAATACGAACATTTGGGCGCACTGGCGTTTCGTCGGTATACAAAAGAACGCCGATACCCCTTTGCGGTATCGCCCCCCCCCCCCCTTTATCCAGGAATACGGAGATGAATTAACTTGTGATTTCCAGTGGTAAATCGCATTATTAAAATCATTATCGTCGAGCGCGTTACTTAGAGCGTTAAGGGATGAGGGGTAGAAATGAGGGTGTAAAAGGATAAATTAATGGCGTCGAGAACTTGAGTAGGGAGTCTCGTGTCTTGCCAGATAAAACGTAACAATTCCCCCGGAAGAATTTCACACAGTTGTGATCCAAGTAAGGTAAACCAGCCCCACATCCAGAACAGGCTGTATCCCTTTCCACGGACCGCAGGGGGTTGTAGCTAAATTGGCGGCAGTATATTACCGGTTAGACTCTGCATTTAATTTGAATATAATCGCGAAAGGAGATCTCAAGAGGTAGCTACTCCGGCAGCTCCGTCCACTCTGCGACTCGGGACTGCGTGACGCTGACCGGAAGTAGCCCCGGGACACCGGAAACAAAATGGCCGCCCACCTACCCGAGACGAGAGCCAAGGGGGTTGGGTGTGAATACCTAGTGCGAAGTTGACTTTGCATTGTGCTAACCACCACCACTACCACCCTTGCCAATGTCGACTCAGAGACTCTTACGTGAATTTTACTCCAGACTTACTTCGCTCTTGGGTCTTGGTCTTATTCTACTTCACTGGAATTCATATCTGTTAAGCTACCCCCTTTAACAGACCCTAGAGAATTATGGCGTTCTGGTACTTTATCGCGAGGAGGAACGTAAACCGTCAATTAGGGTATTGGTAGTTCTCTCAACTTTGAAGGATAACTGCCTGCCACTGCTATCAGATATATTTGGTACCTGATAATGAGGGTATATCTGATGATTTGATAAGCGCCTATCCCACAGTATCGACAATTAAGCCGCTCTGACTTCTATTACCAAAATACATTACAAACGCGATCAGTGTAACTCTGATGTGAAATTGAGACAATAGTGAAGAAGGATGAAAAGTGGACCACTGTGCTTGCGCGTGCACGAGGGAGCTTTCAGCATCTCCACTGAGCAGGTGATAAACCAAGAAACCTTAGGCACTCTATGCTCTCGCCGACAGATGTTGAAGACTCTCTGAATTAAAATTCCAAAAATTATTTAAGAATCATTATTAACATTGTATCACCCCAATTTCATATTACTCAATCGACGAGTACGGTTGTTACTAGCTGCACTAAAAAGTTATACAGCCGCTATCGTTACCACTATAAGAACTTTTCCGTGTGACCAAAGGAGAGCTTAATACCTAAGGGTGGTTTCCAGCAACTAAATCCAACAATGTAGACGCGTAATGCGGAATGCCTGTTAATAGATAAACTAAGTGTGTCTAGGTATAAGTGTAAGAGGGCACTGTGGTGTATTATCATCGAATAAATCTGGGTGTGCTACCCTTATGAGTGTAACGGGGGTAAGCTTCGTTCGCGAAGGCTCACCCTGAGAGCGTATGATTAAACAACTCAGGTGTTTTATGCCCGACTCGTGGGAGATCGCGTGACCCAACCGCCACATCCGTTTCCGGCTTTGCCTACGGTCAACCACTTTGACCCCTAACCAATGGGTTGCCTCTGTAGGCCCGAGAGGGTAGCTTGGTAGTATCAACCGCGTGAGTGGGAGCGAGAGGGAAAGAATTAGTGCAAACGGGTGAACCAGTCGTGATTTTTATCAACGTTCTCATTTCTTTCTCCACACTTTACACTTTCCTTTAAAGCGTCTCGGAGCAAAATATCGAATCGCTCAATCGTCCCTGGTCTTGATATCGATGACAATTGCGTTGCTGCGAATCGACCCTACGGCTGCCGGGGCCAACGCCCTACGTAATTAATTCAGAAAGAATATTATACCTAGTCGGATTGATGTTAATTCGATGAAAGCATGAGGGCTTGGAAAGGTCAGGGAAATGCCATAGAAGCCAGAGGCGTAGGACCGCTGACATTAACCGCACGAAATGCCATCAACCCCCATCGCTCTCGCTAAGTAGCGTCCCTTATATTCAACCCTTTTCTTCTTTTTATGGATTCCTCGATGAGCCCTTATCGACGGCCTGGATACTCGAGGGCTGTCGTGAGACTGATAAGGGAAGGGATGATAGCAAACTTTTCTGGATGACCAAGTATGAAACGTTATCTATGAGTGATATTCCTTGGAAATCAACCCTTGGGATGTATTACGTATTTTGAAAACAAAACTAGAAGATTCACCCTCTTGGATTGAGTAAATGTATTTATCTCTCCCTTCTGCTCGACAGACTTGTACACCCTCTAATTCTCTTCGCTTTAACGTACGACCGTAAGAGAGAGAGAGAGAGAGAGAGAGAGACGGACTCTCGAGTTTTCCGCGAAATTAGTCAAAATAATTTGCATTTGACGCGTACCTCTCCCACGTCTCTCAAAACCCTGAAGCACGCATATCATTCCCAATGTTCGCAACTCCGTCTTTTGTTCAGCCAGATGTCTCGCTCGGTTGGTTTGCCGGCTGTCAATTATACTTCGGGGAGTTCAGTAGCGTAGGGCATTATCTCCACGCTCGAGCCAACCCCTTCGACCTTTCCCATAGATTTCATCCCCTTGTAACATAAGTGGAATGCCCTGCATAAGAGTCTGTACCGTTTGGAATGATCGTTCCTTCGGTAAATTTTTTTTTTCTTCGATATAATCTACTTTTATGCTTTTTAAGGAGTTTTCGTATACGTATTTTCTAATTTGATTATTCCTTATTGAATCATCTAGCGAACTCATATCTCTTTTTCTTTCTCGCTCGCTCTCTCTCCCTCCGAGGAATTCTATGGTGCCCACATATAGAGTTATTCAATAGAAACGCACCACCTGAACACAGTTCTATCATAGAAATCAAATGGACGGACTAACTTCAGGTGGTGCGTTTCTACTGAATAACCCTGTATACATACACATGCATATATATATATCCTCTAAATTCCGAAGACACGAAGACGTCTACATGTTAGAAAAGGGTTAAAGTCCCTCTGATTCTCACGGCAATTATCTCCCGACTGCAGAACCGGTAGAGCGAGGTGTTTCGCCTTAAGTCTGAACTCGAACGAATTTCAGGCGTTTCAGCTTAACTCAGTTGTTGCGAATAAGTAAGCGAAGTGTTGCAAAGTTAGCAGCAGCCCGAGGAACCGGTAGCTCATGCTGGCTAGGTATAAGCAAAGGAGAGTTTGGGTTAGGGGTTTGGGATGAACTGGTCGGGTGGATGGGTGGGTGTGAGAGTCAGGAGTAGATGCTGGTTTTGGATAGCGTGGGGGCTCAGAGGGGGAAGAATTAAATTGTTATGCGGATGAGCTGCCACGAGAAATAGATACATATATAGACAGTTCGCGCTAGGGGGTGTCAATGTTTAATTACGGAACGTATTGTTATTAATAAATAACAAAAGCCCGGATCCACTTTCCTTTGAAAACGAGCGTCCAGCGCTTAATGCGGACATGGCTCGTATGCGTTGCCCTTATTCGCGTCCACTAAACTACCCCCCGTGATGATCAAAGAGCAGCCACCTCCCATTTTTTCTATTTATTTAATACCTTCTCCAGTGTATAGTTACCTGTGATTACATTGCTGACAGGCAAAGCATTCCAGATGATAAACATTCGCCCTTGCTCTCATTACCATCTCGAAGGCTGGTATGACTTTGCTGCACGCCGCGCAGTAACCGGTATTGCCAAATAGTCTAGGGATGAAAAAAAAAATTATAATTCATTCGATCCGCTCTCGATTCTTACGTTATACAGGGTTCGCTCAATGTTTTTGAAAAAATTCTCGAGGCTACTCGACATTGCTTTTTCCCGCTAGGGGTGAAGCTTTGCGGTGAGAACCAATAACGTTCCACGGGGGTTGCGCTAATATCATCGTCAAATATTGGGCCATTAATAAAGAGCATAGTTTCGATGGCTCGTTGCGTTCCCGATGGCACCTGCGTTTTCCCCTAGGGACTTCGTAATCTCAACACGGTTTATTTGCACGACACGTTTGTTTTGGATGTATACCTATATAATGCTTACCTATACGTACTGGATATACGTATATGTTATATAGGTATATATATATATATATATATATATTCAATAAGAGAAACTCATCTGTAAAATTCGATTTGCCTGCGCGCCGCGCCCTTTGCGCATACACGATTCGCTATTGACTCTCGGTTATAAAATTTCACATTTCGAATATCAAGTCTATAGAGTCAAGTTTTATTCCGCACAGTCCTGCCATATTTGCACAAAGAAATTTTCCGTTTCCGTTTTCACATGGCTAATCAAATCACTCGATACCAGAAATGAAATTCAATCGATGCCGATACCTATTGACATATCGATAGATTGACAGACTGTTTACCTCAGATAATCTCTCTTGCATAAAATGAGATTCGCCTTTGTATAGAGGGTGGATCCAACCTCCCCAAGTCTACAGTCACAGCATCCACATTTGAGACAATCCTCGTGCCAGTACATATCCAGTGCTTTCAGCAGATACCTTTTAAACATATTCATATGTAACACGAGTATCCTTCTCTATGTGTATATATATGTATTTAAGTATTCATATCACTACTCGTACCTTTCGGTTATCGTTTTACCGCATCCAGCGCATTCCTGTTGAGTCGCACCATTTTTACTAGGCTCGGTCTTGCTCACGTCCATAGTCATTTTTTTTAATTAAAATTCTCCTACCTGCAACACACAAATGTCATAGGTCATTATTAAGGAATTAATACCTCTTACACGTGGGGTCAAGGTTCACCCAGAGTAATCGAACGATCTTAATGAGAAAATCATAAGAGAACTCCCATCCCTCATTGGGACGTTTAACCAGTTTCTCAGGCAGCTGTTGCTCCCGATCCCGGGGTTGTCGGGTTGTCTATGAGTAATTAGAGTTACGGCTCCAGAATTTAACCGCGGTTAGTGCCATCTGCGTCCAGCGTGGGATGTGTCCTCTCAGTGTGGTCAGAGTTTAGAATCGAATTAGTTTGACCCCACCCCCACCCCACCCCTTCCACTTGCTACTCACCTATGTCAACCCTATCCTATTCCTATTTCGCGTTTAAACAACCGCCGCTGTTCTCTATTTGGTACCAAATTCAACCCCCTGAAACGTCTAACAACTGCAGTTTGTCAGGGTAACGGCTGTGCCTGCGGTTACGATAAAGGCCAGTTTCGATAGAAACTGTCGCACTTATTTCTCATATAACATACGCGGCGATAGGTGTGTACATGTAAAGCGAAATATTTTTCGGGAGAAAATTTCATCAAACTGTGACTTTTGTCGATCGTATATTTAGTTTTTTTTAGCGTCTTTCGTAAGCATAAGTGTTTACCAGGATTTGGTTGTAACGCGATCGTGAACAAATGGTATATTTGTTGGGAGAGGGGAGGAGGCGAGTCCTCAGATGGTATGAACAAAGTTTATGCGGTTTCAATATGTCCTAACCACGTCTGGACAATATTAAAGGGATGTTAATATCTTCTTGCGGTCTCAACTTCGAGGCAAATATTAATAGCGCAGCTTTGATCCGCGAATTAAGACCCGTTACGTAGCTTCGCTAGTGTGTGTATATTTTTAAGTGAAATTCCAAAATTCATATGCGTATCACGTATGTACTACGGTTATCAACACTAACTCTGGTTCCTTTCAACAATGAGTCGTACATTACTGTGGTTACATTCTGGGGTCTGGTACTTGCATTCTAAGGGTAACCTCAGAAACTCTTCCCACTCCCACTGGGATTTCACGTACATAATTTCCACTTTGTACTTCGGGGTGGAATTTTTCAGGGTTGTTTTTATGTAACTCTCTTGAGGGCGAATACCGATCTCTGCGGTAGGAGTAAGGCTCTTCGGGTCAAGGATATATACGTAGATAGCCACGGTAGCAGGTATTACTTTCATCCCTTAGTAAATTAATTGAAGTCAAATAATATCCACAATTAGGGGTTGTTCATTAATTGGACGGAATAGTCATTGATGGAGCGATCAGACTGACTCCAGCCGAAGAAGTATCACGATAACTTTTAGGTTCTTTTACTAAAAATAAAGATACTGATTTCATCAGCCCCCCTCCCCCTCCCAGCTTATTGGAACGTACAACACCCCCATGAACTCCATAACGAGAGACACGCTTCAGTAGTGGCTCGCATCCCTGCCAATCCGTCCATCAGCTACGTGATCGGATCATCCACGGACTCTGATCCTCAAAGCGACGATAATTCAATTACCTACTACACGTTCATCAACCGCTAACCGCTACCCTCGAAACCACTAACCCTTAGCCACCCCCCTTATTCTGTGCATCTAGCCGAGTGCTACTCGGGGACTTGAGCAATCTCTTTGTGAACTGGCTAGGTGGCTGTGGATACTTGCTACTCAAATGAAGATACGTTAATACGTCAAGTTGACTATGTCGGTATTTCGGTGTTCCACGTGGTCGACGTTAATCGGCACCCTTTAAGATACACGGAGGGATGACTACCCACTTCACTTTGTATTCTTACCAAAATTAATTGTGTCGAGTGAAATTACGGTCCCCGCTCCCATCCACCTGTAATCTTGTCATACGTGTTAGTTATGTGGTTTTGACATAATGGAGAACTTGTGGAACCGCCCCCGCTACTGTGTTCATCTTGCTAGAGAAGACACATCAGTGCCGAGGCGTATCGAGACTGGCATCCAACTACCCTTCCTTTCTATACAGCCACCCTATCTATCCGAGCTCCTTCATCCCTTCGCCTTGGATCGCCCACAGATGTTTCCGCTTCATTAAATCCTCTGCTTAGCAGCTGATTATCTAGTCGTGCAAGAAACTCGAGGTCTTGTTGCTTTATTTATTTTTATATAAAAATATATGTTTCTTGTAGGAACTCCCTGATTGGAAAAATATTTCCTTAAAGAATGAAACCCTGTAAATTGGGATGACGTAAAATAACCATGTGGAATGTGGCTCTTGGTGAACCTCGGAGAGTCGTCGCTATATTCCCGTGGGTGTCTCTCTGGAATCTCCAAGACTCCGCCCTGCTGGCTGGTACACCGGAGGGTTGCCACCCCCCGTGGCTTCGTCGTCTGAAGATTTACGAAAGGTAAGAGCGTCTTTTGGATCTTAAAATCGAACTGCTGTACCGCAATTTCGGTCATTAGCTTAGAAAAATTTGAGGTGATCATCTCGAACAGGAAAAACACCGGGACGCCGATCATCCCTTTTGTCTTATATTCCGGCACAGGGGTGGCTGTTATCTTTTGCCTTGGCATGGCCGAACGAGCTCTCCGCGTCCGGAGAGTCGGTCCATTAATTAGACGGAGCCACATTAAGCCGAGCATTAATATACTCGGCAGTGTTTTGTTTTATCCCGCAGGAAGGACGTAACCGCCCGGTGCACAACGGGGTGGGTCACGGGGTAAGGGTGCGTTTTCATGGCGCTTCGGGTGTCTGGGGCGGGAGGGGGTTTGAAACGGGGAACGTTCGTCCGTTAGGTAGTACGGGGGCCAACCGGTGGAAGAGAATGGTTCGCTGGTAATCCCGTAGCAGCCTTATCCCTAGGGACTGTTTAAATTCTGTAAATCGCTCCTGCCCGCCGGCCGACCTCGTGCTAGCCACTTTCCAGAAATTAAGGAGATAAGACCGATAACGACCTTATCCCTGGGCGTTAGATTAGCACACTGTGAAAAAGCGTTAATTTCACCTTGGGATATACGCGAGTCTCGGATATTTAGGATATATCCTCAGATTTTATAAGAGAGAGCCTAATTGCTCGGCTTATGTAAAATATTACTTATTTAATTGATCAAAGTTTGTCACGTGCTAAAATAAGGATTCTTCCTTTGTCAGTATCATTTAATGACCCGTGCGGAATATTTCGCCTGGAATAAATCTCACGTAACAACGCGGGTGAGATCCTCGTTTGCCAGGCATTCAACCCCAGCTAATGGGACTAATTTAAGGGATGTTTTAAGCTTTCCTCACACATACGGGACACACGAGGATCGTGCAAAAACTTCACGTGTACAGGCTGCCTCGAGCCAAACACTTTAATCACGCATTATCAGATCCGATGGCCAAAATGGTTAAAATGCTTAAATGGTCAGTGTCCCTTGTTGGATGAGCCGCACGAAATTTACTTAAATTTCACGTACCAACTTGTAATCTTTATTTTTTTCATCCCTTATTCGCTACTAGATCCGATGAAATCGTTTCAATACATTTTCCAGAATTTCATCCATCAAAAGTCAAGAGTGATTCGTTACCCTTTCTGCTCTGTATCCAAGTCAGTTCCAAGGTAGACGAAATAGGTTCCATTGAACTTGAATAAAATTCTATTCAGATCCGCCCTGCTGTTCTTCATTCTTTGGACAGTGACATTGTCAGCCCAGGAGAGTCCGAGTAGTCTGGCTGTAGTTTGAGGGGGTGGCTGGTATTCGGTAGGGCTCTGAAATAGGGGGTGTGCAGTCAGATTACGCTAAGCTATGCTCGTACGTGCTTGCGTGGAAGTTCACCACCCCCTTGACACTCCTCTTGGCAACCCTACCAGCCCAGTTTCACCCTCGAACCAAGCGAACGAACCTCCTCCCTCATTCCACCCCCCCGGCGCCCCCCCGGTAGCACAAAATATATTTATTGTTGTTTGTCCAGCGTTTTATACGGTCCTGCCGAGTAAAAAATCCTGCGTGAACCCTCTGCGATGTCGGACATAAATTTAAATGGTGCTGCTCCTACCTGGTATCCCCCTTACTGTTTTTTTTAACCACGCAACATCCTCCGTGTCCTTTATCCCTTGGACATTTTTTTCATCCCCCCTATGTAAACATCAAAATCCTACGTAAATTTTTTTTACTGGTACTTCTGTCGACGTGTTGAAATGAATTTTTATCTGAGATTTGAAAATAAAAATTTTTTCTTAATATTGAATTTTTCTTTCTTCGTATGAAATTGTCAAGACTACTCTTTATACCATTCCGGAATTGCCACTCCTTTATCTGAGCTGTATCTTCTTGGAGGTCTTGTCTTGTCTGCTGGCTGCTGACTAATTCAGAAAAGCACAGCGACGACAAAAGGGCTGTAACTACTTCGGCCAACTTTTATCTTTCGGGATTAATCGAGGGATTAAAGTATTTGCGGTGGGATGCGGGCTGATTGGGGGAAATCGGAAGGGGATTAGAACTTGATTGGCTAATTTGTAAGTGTCCCCGGCAGCCTGGCACAAACTTAACAATCGATTGTTCTACCCTGCACGTGAGGGTGCTCGCCATGCACACTGACGGGGGGTAGGTAGGGTCGTTAGTGCGAACTTCCCGATAACGGGTGACCGGTAAATTCCGACGATCTTGACTTGCCCCCATCCATCTAAGCCAGGACTCGCTACGTAATTAAAGGTTCCACCCTAACAACCTGTCCAATCAGACTCCAAGTCTATTAGAGCAATAATAATTAAATCAGCCGAGACCGATTTTACATTAAAACAAAGTATAGTCAGGGTTGACATCGTATCCGAGTAGTAAGAATAAGCAAGGCTGAGTTTCTAGCACTGAAATGCTCTTCCACTGTAAGGGATGAGATTCTCCAGTGGTCAAGGCAAGTTAATGTGCGGGCAACGTAGGTGGCTGACCACCGGACTGATTTACATCCCACCCCTTTACTGTAGAGGATATCAAGGGGGTTGGTTGCGGTCAACTGAGGGATGTAGCGTGTGATCGGGGTACCGGTTCACATTAAATACACCTGAGAGGAGAACCACCCTTATATATTATAAAGGAAATATATTGCCATCTTATTCCGCGTATTCGCTTTTAATTACCTTTGACTTGTTATTATCCATTTTTTTTTGACGTACTTTCAGATATCGAGCAGGCCAGAGTCTCGCTATCCAGACGTTCAGTTTCCGGTTTCCTGTCTCCTTAGAATTCGCAGACAGTCCGAACGGACACCCCGTACAAAACCGACTACGTGATGGACTCGTCCGCGAGATAAGAACCATTCATAACGAAAGACAAAACGTGCCGTTTCAGTTTCCACCCCGTCTGCACTTTCCTACCATTCTACCCTTGTAACTTGTAACATCCACCCGACCGCCCACTCTGCGCGCCATTGCCCATTTGTACCATAGTCGGGACAATGCGCAAAACTTTTATTATTAATGCCCGGGAAAAGATAGCGTTTTGGAACACGTAAAAAAACCTATATACGCATCCCCGCGTTCTGCATGCTCATTTTTGGCAAGGACTCCTGAGACAGTTCTTGGCGTGAGGGATGCTTGATTACGTCACTCGATATAACCCGTGAAGCATACGACCCTGTACGATTAACATTATCATTGACCATTCTCATAAAAGTCATTTTACGCGCTTGAACTTTGACAGAGAATTTTCAAGAAATATAGAGGGTCGTGCTTTTACCTTTTCGTCTCAATAATAATCCTTTTTATTAGAATAGTTAAGAGCAGACGTCGCAGATGTTTCAAAGACGATTTTAATAATGATTTAATTAGCATTCCTATGAGCGGGTATAAATCAAAAGTAGACTTAGCAAATAATAAAGAACGAGGGCAAATGTTATAGAGAGGGGTGGCAACCCTCAAGAATGCTTATTAATTAGAGTTCCCATAGTGGTCTCACCTGTTGGCCCTACGCTCCCTATTTCCTTCTTTTTTGCTCTTTTCCTTTCCACCCCCAATATCCCGTTCCTCGTCCCCTTGGAAAAGTTTCCTATTAGGCACACAGAAAAATTTGCCTAATCGACGTGACCCTACGTTCGCGTACCCCCCCTTCGCCGCTTCCTCAGCATCCCAGAGGATCCAAAGCCCCAAACGCAAAATAGCCTCATGTACCATATTAGCCGAGCAACATCAGCGCACAAGGCGCCAGGATGAACTTGTACTAAATTGAGCCACGATCTCGTGGAGTAGGGATGATTAAGTTAACCGGGCTTGATTTAGCGAGCTCTTGAACTCATCCAAGAGTGTTATCCCACAGTAAGACGAAGGTCCAGACACTCGGGACATATTCTAGGCCGTTGGGCATGAGTTAGGTGCACCGCAGGGATGAGAATCTGTAGCCGTAAATAAGGCAGGTTTACTCGGTTTGCGGCCTCGCAGGGTGCCCTGAACGGAGACCATCTTGGCTGGCGCTTAATCAAACTTCCGGTCAGTTCAAGGCTCTTGAGTATTTAACTACCCACCTCCCTGAGGTACTCCAGTTCTAGAACGTTAACTAGGAGTCAGTCAAAGACAACCGCAGGTACCGATCTCCTTAAGTGTTCATGAATGATTGACCATCGGAGTCTCCAAGTAGTAACGGCCCCCCCACTGAATTATTAACCGGACACGTTCTGCGCGTCTGAAATTGACCTTTGAAAATTTCAGTATAACGTGCAAAGTGCGTCGTGGAATCCAGGTGTCCTGGAAGGAGTACAATTTCCTTCTTACGGGAACACTTAATCGGAGTGGTGCTCGGTTAAAGCGGTGACAGGGGATGTCAGGGCGCCGACTCACCCCGTGATATATCGCTTCGCGAGAAGTACAAGTGCCCGATGGGGGGGATGAAAGGGACGCGCCGCGCTGTTTCTGACACGAGAAACTTACCCTCCTACGATACTTGTTGATTCTTCCAGCAACCTGTAATCGATCTATCCGACCATCCCTTTGTCACAGGGGTTACTCCTTGAGGCATTTCTTATTTTATACGTATATTCATTTCAGCCCCATGTCCTTATTAAAGATTTCTCAGATTTACCTTGTCACCGGATATACGATTATTGCCCGTGTAAACAGGGGTCGATGCCAGCGTATCGAACCCGGACACGGGGTAGACGAGCACCAGGGTAACTACGCGAGTCTGCAGTGTTGCCGATAGCCGTAAATGACCATTGCTGACATCACCAACCCTCTGCGTTCCCTGATAATTATGTATATGGGTTGGCTAGAGGACAGTGGATATACCAATGCTTAGTCAGCCTTTACTTAGGACCTTAATGGCGAACCTTAACGTGTTTAGAAAGGCACTTGGTAGATCTTGCGATTATTATACATATGTGCATTACACAGATACACACATATATATATATACACCATATCTTTTCTCGGGATTTTCACCAAAGCTTGTTACAGTCATTCTATCTCTTTCGCAGTTTGGGATTGCCGGAATGTCAGGAGTCGAGTCTATATACCGGGTGTCGGATAACGAAATCCCAAGGTATCGGTATAATAAAACCATTAGAATGATCCTCATACGTGCATTCAAACCGTATAAATATCCGGCAGAATCCCTCACGCCGTTTCCAACTTCTGTGTAATGTTCAACTTGCGATAAATCCAAGTGCCGCGTGCTGAGATACTTTTGTCCTTTATCAGGGGACTCAGTGGCCGTTAAGTATTGACAATACTTGCACCACGAGTACTCGTCGAGTGTGCAGAACCCCTACGGAGCCTGCGCTCGTATTGCCCGCTATATTTTTCTCGGAGGCTCTGTATTTTTTGAGGTTTCATTATTTTATGTGCATTCATCAGAGAAACAATAACGCATTTTCTACGAACACCATCCCGCACGCTTCTCTCCGTATCCACTATGTGCTCTTGCCGTTTTACTCCATCTGAAATCCTCGCCTCGTGCCAGCGTCTGGACCAAAGCTCCTGGTCCATGAGGATTTTTACGAGAAATCTTCAATGAATTATTGATGACGGCTACCACCCTATGACATCATCCCCTCTATTCCTTCATCCAAGCTTTATTGAGACTTTATCGACTCTTTATCCAGTTTCCACCCTTTAAGTGTGAACGTTAAGACTTATTCACACACTGTGTTGATAGTGAATATCATAAGGTAATAATCCATGGTAGTTTTGCAGGTCGTAATTTACCACGTAGCATCTCTCTCGTGACGTAACGCTATGCCGGGTATCAATAAGATCGTTAAGGGTGATTTTGTATGAAAAATACATGGGATTTGATTAACCCTTTAGAACCCGCATGGAAGCTCCTTGATATCACTCTGTCACGAGGTTATACTATCTGGATGGTCTTTTCAGGGGTTGAACGCATCCCCTGTAGCAGGGCTGCGCCCGACCTACCCCCCCCCCCCCTCTCTCTCTCTCTCTCTCTCTCTCTCTCTCTCTCTCTCTCTC
>JASANN010000352.1:290886-392984 GCA_031762395.1 Calameuta pygmaea | reverse complement strand
CCCCCCCCCCCCCCTCTCTCTCTCTCTCTCTCTCTCTCTCTCTCTCTCTCTCTCTCTCTCTCTCTCTCTCTCTCTCTTGCTTTCTCACTCACTCACTCACTTCTTTGCAAAGCAAAAACTAGAGAGGTTACGTCATAACAGTAGCAGCTTATCAGGCCTCTCGCGGTACATTAAGCACATAGCTATGGCGTTTGCCACAAAACGGCGCCGTGGGACGCTTACGCTCACCCCGATATATACTTGGCACATAGACGGAGGCCCCCCCCCCCCAACCCTGCCTAAGCGATTATCTTGTCGTATTCAATATTCCTATGGAACGAGCTGGATGATAAATCGTTCGGGACGATACGAAAGATTCGACCCAATGACGTTTTCGCGGGGTATTATTCCTGAAAGAAGAGAGGGATGAATGAGGATCGACGAAAAATGGATTCTACTGAAAAACGTTGACATTGCTATTTATACTATAGATAAGGACTAACAGGGGTGTATACGTATTAAAATAAAATCTATTACTACGTCATGATTAATTATGTAACATAATTCCACTCGGGTTGGACAGTCAAGTTAATCCAAGCTTATTAATAAGGGCTTAGAGCGAGTGGAGATCGTTGTAGAAGAGACCCAGACCGGTCTCTAACCCTTACGCTTAAGAGCTTCGACCCAGGGTGCGCAGCCCTTTTTGGCAAATTTCGTCGAGAAATATTCTGCTCACCCTTCGGATGTTCCCAAAGTAACCAAGATCTCTCACATAATCGTTTCATCCCTTCTCGCAGTTTTCCAGGAGTTTTCGTCGCACGGATTCTACGGCAACGGCTGGGAAAGTACACCCTTACTCCGTGGGATTAACCTGGGTCCTTTGGCAATTAATTAGGACTCACGGCTTTTTGCCGTTTAATTCGTCCTCTGCAGGAAATGCTCCTTCCTCGCTTGCCCTTAAATATGATCGTCAACTTTCACCCTGGCCTTTTAGCATTCATCCCTTATCCATATTCGCGTTTACATATATACAATCAGACAATGTCCTGGTCGCGAGGCCAGGATTGTTTTGCAGGAACAGGCCGCGGAGTGTCCGTCAAAATAATAATCGTACCGAATGCGTGTGGCTCCACGTTGACGGCAGTAGACAAAGGTATCGTCAGCGTTTTTGACGGAAGCGTCAGCGCGAATTACGCGACGATGACGTGGGCGCGCTAACGCGTCAAACCTAAGTGGATCAATCTCGATACGCTTATCGGTCAGCCGGAATTGTTCCAAGTTATCGGTTCCACAGGAGAGACAGGTCTAGGATCGTTAATGCCAGCATAGCAGAGCGAATCGAGTGACGAGTTCATAGTGTAAGCGTGAAGCTTGGCGCCTGTCTGAATATCAGCCAGCATATAGCAGCTCTTTCATTCGTTTCTGACAGTTTCGCTAGGCTTTATGCTTTTTATGCAATTTTTTCTTCCTTTTTTTTGTACATTATTCGCTATGCCGTCATGCGTGTCTTCCTTAATCGAGTGGAACTTGTCTGCTGTACATACTGCATTGAAGTTATCATAAAAATCCATTGGGTATGGAGAATGGGGACGTACGGAAAATTTTATTTTGATTGAATATTTTTTTTTCATCATTTCTGGGAACTAATAAGGAATTTTGTTGGTATAAGCAAGAGTGGAGGTTATTGTTGTTATCGGTTGATAACGTGTTAATGAGGTGAGTCGGATATAAGATGGCTCAGGAGTGATATCTCGGGGATAGGGTAGTGGGAGAGATACGGGGGTGGATGTTGGTGAGCTGGGAAAGTGGGTGGACGTGGGGGAGAGGGTGTTAGTTTCCGTGGCATTGACGCTCGACAATACAACCTTGATGCCAGTGACACCCCCATTTGCAACCCCTAGGCAATCTGAGCAACGAAACTCACGCGCTTTTCCAAAACGGGTCTCATTCAGTTTTTTTTTCCGGTGGAGCCGCAATGTTTCCGCCCTGGGATTCTGCCCCACGGCGGCTAGTCTCCGGTAAGTATTCTCTCTTTATTCTCCCTTGCCACGGTGTATAAACACGTTTTGTGGTTTTTCAAGGGATCGGTCTCAGGAGAGATTCAGGAGGCTGCAAGAGCAACCCTTCGGAGCCGACGATGGAAAAATCAGAATACAAAGTTTTCAATGTAAATAATGTGCATAACAATATGGCGAGTGTAGAAGAGAAAATATTTATTGAATATCTATAGATATATTTTGGTATAGTGAATCATTTCGATTGATATCAGTACAAAACCACCCTCTAACGGTTATAGGCGTCGATCAGTAACGTCACTATCAGTTGTTTCCGGTTGGCCAAACACCAGCATGGCTGCCTGGCAAGATGGCGCCGGTTTGGCACTGCCACTATATCTCGGTGCATATGCGGGATGATTTAAATCCGCAAAAAGTAGGGTAGCAGCAACCACCACGCTTGACTACACAGACTGATAAGGTTATCGCGAACAACATAATAGAAATAGGAATTCTTTTTGGTTTTTTTTACTGAATTTTTTTGATAATCTTAACATACCTTTAACAATGATCACAAAAATGTATCTATGTGAAAAACAAAATGGCTGTGCAGTACGTGGAAGTCTTTCAAAATCTGGCTAATGGCTTTACTGAATCAAATCGGTGCAACGTTTAACAGAGCAAACAGACAGAAAATGGAGCGCAACCGCATATAAAGAGTCGATGATAACGGAATGATATATGACTTGGTGTGAATAACACGGGCCAACCGAACGTAGCCCGGGATGAAGGCTATGGGGTCCCATGATTGATCGGCTTAGAGATAGCATGTGATATTCACTCCAGGATTAAGTGAATGTGCGAACACTTAATAATTCCTGACTGCATCGACGGCGTACATCTACATTTTGTGGTCTATCAAAAAATTCATTTTCAAAATTCCCGTGACGAGGTCGTTTCTCGTATGAAAAAAAAAAATGAAAAATCCTATTAAAACTGATAATAATCGCAGTCGTAAAACGCGGCTGCTTTCTGCGGTGCAAGCATGAGATTTAACGAACCGTTGCTTAATTATCCCGAGCGAGGCTAATGGGACGATAATTCAATATCTCCTGTACATAATTATCAATTCAATTAGACGAAAGGACCATAAAAAATGAACGAACGACCAGAACCCCCCGCGAAGCGATCGCGGGATTAATTTTGCAAAATTTTTACATCGTTAAATTTCCCGGATCGTTTATTCGTACGATAGGAAGATTAATGCAACCCCTCTGGATATTATCAAATCAAAAATTATCCTACAGGGTGTGTCATCATTTTTTTATGAATAGTATACACCACTAAGCATTATAATAAAATAAAGACATCGAATCGAATGTAACGACCGGATCTCACGAACGAATGCCATGACTTGGGTAACCGGAAGTTATGCGAGTTGGCCAAAGTAAATAAGTCAAAGGGGTTCAGGACGTCTGGTCATAAACTATACCGGCAGGTAAATGTAAGCAGTAAGTTAATTTGAGCACGTTACACCGCGCGAAAGTGGGCCGTTAACAGTAAATAATACTGCAACTATTACCAGCAAACGGCGCCCTTAACCAGTGAAATATTGCAACCCCTACAAATCGCCCTTAAGATTCGCCTTCCGGCCTGTCGCATCCCTTATTGCACCCTTTGGCCCTACTTACACTTGGTCCACGTATAATCTTGCATTCTCACATATGCGTGCGATGTCATATCATTTTTTAAATCATTTTTCTATACATATCTTTTTTTAATATCTATTTTCAATTTCTAGTAGTAATTCTTTTACCTTTATGACTCGTACGTATTTCTGAAGTAGTGGAGGCGATTTCACTTACGCAGTTGCTCAGTTGAGCAGCTTATTTACCATTTCTATAATGTATAGTCGGCTTATCCCCAGTACGTGTAGATCCAAAGGGCCTATGAATACAATAGCACGTGGCTGATAGAGTTTACTTCAAGAACAATATGACGTCAGACTTCTGAAAGATAATTAGAATTATCATCCTGTAACAGTAAAATCTTTGTGGATCTTCGTCAGCTGGATACGTAAATCATGACC
Organism: Calameuta pygmaea; assembly: GCA_031762395.1. Classification (NCBI taxonomy): domain Eukaryota; kingdom Metazoa; phylum Arthropoda; class Insecta; order Hymenoptera; family Cephidae; genus Calameuta; species Calameuta pygmaea. The sequence continues at coordinate 388,922 of JASANN010000352.1, read as the reverse complement.
TGGTCCATGTTGAGCGAAAAACAAAACCACAAAAATGACCAAGAAAGATATAGAAATCATCAGTTGACCTCGATGATGAACTTTTGAACGATGCTGTAACGTGACCTATGACCTCGGTTATACCCCTAACGTGAAATAGGTCTCACTCTAATATTCCAGGTTGGTAATAGCCGGACATGAGGTTACGGATTCGTTCAATAATTCAAGTCACCGGTTCGCTCGGATTAAGTCAAGATTTGCCCTATGATTAGGGTCGTTTTGGAAACTGTGAGATAAATAGTCCTCGTGAAATCTAAGGGGGAGGAGGGGTTATCTTATCGATTTCTAAAATATGACATTTACCTCGGACTGAGTAAATACAATTTTGAATTATTAGTGTAATATATCTTTACCGATAAAACAATATAATATGGAAATTTAGAGATGGGAGAAAAACACAGAGAAATTCTGGCAAGAGATTTCAATGCCGGAGGCGCTAGAGATGCTTGTAAATAAAGCATCAGGGATGAAGTTGAAAATAATGAGAGAGAGAGAGAGAGAGAGAGAGAGAGAGAGAGAGAGAGAGAGAGAGAGAGAGAGAGAATTATATATATCTACGGTATACATGTATACAATCCTGAGAGCCGGAAAGGACTTTTTAGCATCAGCAGAGTTCACCGGAAATGAGCGAGAGACAACCAGATGAGTCCCTCTTCATTAATTCAACTGAAATTTCTACATTCCATCTCGGGTGGATTAATCGAATAACCTGAGCTGTCTTATCTAATTCCATTTCGCGTTTTGACAGATACGTCGCACGATTTTGGAATGCATTTTGCAGTTACTTTAATTATTCACGTTAATGAATGACTAATGGAATATTAGTAAGCATTGGGATATTTGAACCAAGTGATATTTAGAAGCAGTAGAAAAACTAAGAATATAATTACTAAAGATACAAATTTAATAACTTAATCTTAATTGACGTTGACGATCGATTCGCTAATTTACGACGATCAGTGTAACCGTCCATTAAGCTGGTGAACTGAGAAAAACAACCCTTACGAGGATACGTATGTTACATGCCAGTGCTAAACCTGCTATAGAGGGTTGGTCACCCTTGTGACAGGTGTAACGTCACGGGGTTATTTGCCACAGACAGGGTGAAAATAGAGACGAAGAAAAGAAACGAAATATCAGCAGGCTAGAGGGAGAAAGGAACTAGCATTGGATGTAAGTTCCGATTCGTGAGGTCCTAATGTCTAATCTCTTTAAGGGTTGTCGATTGGGGATAACGAGGAAAAAGACTAGGCATGGTGTCGTAGACAGAATTCACCCTAGAATTGCCTATTAACGTTCTAATCGTCTCCTGATTAAAAACGATGGATTAAACAGTGCCTTGGGGGTGTTACACAGGGGGTGGTATCCTAGCTGACCAAGCCTTAACTCAGTTTTCCGATAGCCCCAAGGAAGTCACGAGAGGGTGGATGGTTGACCAAATTTCTCAAGTAGATAATACTCCACTCTAATTATAAGGGTTCGATCCTCCGGGCCTGTTACGTTACGTGCTTCGAATTCGACTATCCAATATGATATCAGAAAATTCCAACCCTGTATTCTCGATCGTGTCTCACTCTCGTCTTTCTCTCTTATTCAAGCAGATCAAAAAAGATCAATGTCGAGATTCGACGATTTATCTTGGAAAAAAATAACAGCAGCCAGATCGCGAATTATTCTCCCCCGTGACGTCAACTGCTTATCTTGCAGCTGGGGGCTCCATAAACTTGATCTACGGATTTCTCGTGTTATCCAGAAGATTTCAGGAACCGCGAGATTCTCGCTCGCGGGCATTAGAAATGAAAAGCTGTGCAAACGAGGAGTTACGGGGTTTCCCCTTTATATGTTTATATCGTTATAGTTTACGGAGGTGGGGGGTGGCGTCGGCATCGTCTTGTCTCGCGTATTATGACGGATGCGACGGTTAACCGTTCACTATGGCGTGGCTGCTTTAATGCTTTATATATCTTGAGAAAATGGCAGATACGATAGCCACCCTAATATTCTCTGTCTTATCAGTGAAAATTATGAGATACGGTTATGGGATGTTTTATTTTTGGAATGGTTGAAATTTTTTTTTTCATACAGTTTTAGTACTCTGATATATTTATTAGTTTCATTCAAAAATCTGAATGGGCATTGACATAGCCCGACGTATCATCAGGGGATGATTGAGACTAAGGGTGGTTTGGACGAGTAATAATATAAATACTTGATACCCCGGTAGCTAAGCGGTTTTTGTGCCACGTCGAATTATTAAAGAGTGTTTAACTTTATCTCTGACTATAGGCCCTGCCCCTCCCGTCCTCCTTCTCGCCGCCCTACTCTCTTTTTAATGTTTATTTTATTTTACTCTTTTTCGTACGTTTCGGCTAATTTCCGTTTTTCTCCCTGTAATTTTTCATTTGGCCGGCTCTAATCGCCGTTTCCCCCCTCCCTCCGACTCCCTCCTTCGCCACTAATATTTAATTTTTAATCCGACCGTATTCAAATGCACCTCTCTGCATCCCCTGCCCCACCTCACCAACCCCTGCAAAATTCACCCCTTCCCCCCCCCCCCCCCCCCTGCGACCATCCCTCGCACGGACTTTTTCTCCGGGCAATGTCCCACTCCTAATGGGAATACGATTTATATCCTACCCTCGGCTTATTTTACATTTATGCTAAATACAGCCCACCCCCCTCCCACCTACGTGCGCCACCGCAGCTTTAAGTTTTCCAATGCGCGGATTGTTTCGACCCCACGAAAAAGCCCCTATACGCCCTTCTCCAAATTCCACCGGTATAGCCTCTCATCATCCCCTTCCTCGTCCCGGGCATTGGCTTCCTACCCTTAAATATCCAGCGGAACGGCACACCCCGTTAAGACAGACGAATGCCTCCTGGTCAGTTGGGGGTAGTAGCACACAGCCTCCACATCGAGAGATTTACAAGTTTAGTTAGCGCTGATCACACCCCCGGGACTACGCTGATGGCCTCCAGGTCGAAACCGATATGAAAGCTCCTGAGAGCTTTTTGCTATTCGACCAATTCTTTTCTACGACTGTACTCTACAGAAAATACACGTGTACTCGACGGTGGCTATTTTGATTTTCGGAAGCAATAGTTATCGTTTTAATCAGACTCATCTTCCACACTGGTCATCCTATGTACTTCGTTCTCTGTAGCACAGAGATGAACTGTATCTCTATCGTGAGGGATACTGTGTATGAGGAAAAAAAGCGTCCCTCTACAAATCTTTTCCCATAGCTAACGGTTACGTATAGCGTGCCGTTAGAGTGTCATTTTTTTCCTCGTTTATGAATGACCAGCTGCGGATAAGCCCTGCAGAATATATCGCCACAGGATGGTAGGAACGGCAGGGACCACAGAACCGCATGACCACAGAAGCAGGACTGGCTGGCGGGACCCGTGGAGGCATTTGTTTGAATTATTTTATATCCTACGATTTTTTATTATCAGTATCTCGACGGGCAGTCGTGTGAGGCTTAACGGGGATGGCCAATGGTCCATTAGGATGCTGTGTGAATCTGCACCAGCATTCCGTTCGACTGATTGAATTCGATTCCTCTCGTTCGTCTTTTGATAGATCTAGACTTCTTAAGAGATCTATTCCATGACGTCTAGATCTTCACTTGGTACTACTATCATATCTAAGTCACAGTCTGGATCTATCGCGCTAGAAAATGACACTCGTTCCAACTGAAATCGCCCCGTTTGCCGGCCCAAAACCACGTCGCATAATGGGAAAATTTGCGTAAACGGTGGGGTCATTAAACGCCCCCTTGTGCACGAATGTGTGGTAGGGGTCGCGCGGAAGGACGATGGGTAGGTAGGACGGGGCTATAACTCGCAGTAATACCAACCTAACCGTGTACCCATGATTATAACGCTACCAATTAGTCAAGCCGGCTTAGGATGGCGGAGCTGTCCCAGGGCTTGGCCATGCTACACTGCCTTCCCACGTATACAGCATCGCTTTAACACGCTCCATCTTCTCCTCTATTTATTTACATTCAGAACGTATCTTTCAACCAGACCACACGTGTACCAACCTTTTTACAGAAGACACGTAAAATCAACGTACCCTGTCGGAGACAGTCACGAAGTCTTTCCCTACTTGGGAGCAAACGACACTCGGCCGTTTGGCACCACCGCGTAATGCCTCATTCGCGAACCCAAGTTTAGTCATTATTTAGCTAAATTACGAGACAGTTGGCACCGCTTTGCAACATGTGTTTGGAAGCTGTGAAAAATACTCGTGAATTAATGCCGTCCATTAATTATGTTTATGAGTCCAAATTGTCTCGGTGGCCAGGAGAGACCGTTGGCAATTTATACGCTACGTGCTTTCACGAGGGTTGTACCTTCCTTCGGTGATATTTCGGACAGTAGAAGTGGCAGCACTGGTACCGTCAGTCTAACAGCAACGGGTCAGCCGCCGTTCGTACTCGTGCTAATATGCTACGGGGGCATTGAAACTTTCGATAGGGGATGAAACAATAGGTAAACGATAACCGATACCGGAAAGTCGGTATCACAGTATCTGGGTAAATCGTGCGATGGCAGCACCGTCGCATTCAGTTTCCCGATGGCAACTAGGGAAAAAAAATCGTTTTTTCCTGACGCTTACTGGCCGCAGGCTGTCGGGCGTCGGCGAAGGTACAACTCGTATCTGATATTTAATTAATTTTACGTCCCGCGCAAATGAAACGGAAAAATATAATACGATCTGACGTGCGGTTTAAAAAGCTCTCACAGCATCCCTTTCTATGCTACGACCGTGAACGTCGCAGATTTTATTTGTTTTTCTACGCCGGATCCACGATTTCACGTAATTTTTTTCTTTTTTCTTCCACCACCATGTTTATACCTCCCCCTTATTCTTTTTGCTAATTGCTACAACTCCGCGCAACGAAAGCTTGTCGATTGTATCGTCGAGCTTTCTCGTTTTATGTCATAGAAAAATCGCCGATGCCGACCGATCGACGAATTAGAAGAGACAGGCCGGAAATTATGCAGGTGAAATTTTAATGGTCCTGCGCTTTTATCGTAAACGATAACGCGAGTGGGGTCAGTAGTTAATCAAATTGGTCGAAATCGATTCTGGCATTTCTCGATTTGCCAGTAAAGTGCGTATGACACTCGCATCAGTCTGACTGTAGAAACGGTTGTACAGAGAATTACACATGTGAATGGAATGTAGGTTTATATAGTATAGTACGCTTCGACAACGTATTGAGAGAAGGCTTGTTGTACCACGATACAAGGCTTTATTAGTTTCCAGCAATAAATCAACGAATAGATCAATTTTGCGTTCTGCGATTTACGTATTGGGGGTGAATCAGATATAAATTTGCGGCCGATCGTTCGGGCATTGGAAACGCGTCCGATTACCGTGTCGCGGAATTGGGCCCGTACGTCACGCGATTGGTCGATCTGAAATTTCACATTATACGACTCCCATGAAGCGATAGAAAATTATTACAGCTGGAGATTCGATTGGCACTGCTTCTCTCTCAATTGACTTTCTCCTTCTGTCGCCCCTTTTTTCTCTCTCGCATTTCAGTAGCACGAGTTCTCTTATCGGAATATAATAGTGGCCTAGAACATACAATGGAATTTTTATCGCAAAGGACCATACATATTTTCGCACTGAACAGCAAAGCCCAGGATAGAAATTAGCGTTACAAGTGCGCCGTTAGTTAACGATAGGGGTAGCTCGTGGGGTTCAGAGCTGAGGGTGACCAGTCGAATGGCTTCTGCATATAGATATATCCACCCCTATATGGGAAATATACACACACCTATCCTCTCTCTATACGTACATATAGATATATATTGACAGCAAAGCATCGATTATATGCTCGATTAATTCGCGACCCTGCCAACCCTTGGTCATGGGCTCCCAACCCACCAGCCACGCACGATCGACTAACCCCATATGAGTTTTTAGTTGCTTTTGATTTTTTTCCTTCTCTTTCAGCATTTACAAAAGTTTCTACAGTCCCCAATCAAGTAACCGGAGCACAAGATAGTGCATGTAGATCGAATGAATGAAATAAACAAAATTCGAAGAATTTTTGTAGAATCCAGTACGCTGACAAGGGGTACAGAGTAAGGGTTGACGATATTGGCCTGCAGAAATGTGACTGTCATAACTACCCCCTGTACGCGTATGCTCGCCGTTCTGGAATGAGGGAGGACTTGGGCGGGTTGGGGGGGAAGGTTGACGCGGTCGAAGGGATGGATTTGGATTTGAAGGGTAGAAGGGAGGATGGTTGGGCAATTAGCGAGCCGTCAGTGGCACAGTGGCTGACAGGGACCATACCTATACCTACGACCTACAACCTTCTCGCTTGCTCTGTTTATATGCTTATACCTTACTCACAATCAGCTAGAGAGAGAACGTGGAGCTCTCTCGCGAACAACCCCTAATTAGAATATCTACCAACCGGGTTATGTACCCTTGCGCTAGCCAGCCGTTACTTTAACTCAAAGGGCTGCCCTGGAGTTCCAGATGAGGAAATCGCAAATATGAAAATCGCCACTAGCCACTAAAACGTTATCGGGTTTCTCAACCCTTACGAAATCAGTCCTTAACCATCCCCTTCAGCCAATAGGGTGGCTCCTGTCGGTAATCGCCATGACCATTCCAGTAGGATCCCTCTGAGACAGGTTGCCTTGACGTTTTGATTCACTGTATAGAAATGCGATCCTGCTACAGATAGAAAGCACCCTCCGGCCACTGGCATGTAATACACCCCTAAAACGATAGCCCTCTTGCATCCCTTAGAAAAGACCCACCCCCTTCACGGTATAACGGGATAGATCGCTCGCGCGATTTTACACAGAACTATCACGATGACAGAAGGGAAGGGGATGGTAGGGGTAGTGAATGCAATTATAATTTTAATTTCGAAGGTATTTAATAAAGGGGTCCATCCTCCCGTACACTTCCCCTTCACCAACCCTATGTCGACTAATTAGTAATTACGGCTTGACAGCCGACCATTTCGGTACGTTCGTTGCCCGCGGCTAGGATGGATGCACCGAGGGTGCAGTGTACGACTCCCATGCATTTTACTATGATGGTACTGTCTCTCTCGCACTAAGGGCAGTAAGTAATACCAACCCTCTGGTACTCTGGGCACATGGACTGTAGGTATATAGCACCCGCTATCGTCGCTTCTTCTCGCCTGTGCAATCTCACAAATTTAACCGCGATTTCCCACGCGAAAATTCATACCGCTTGCGTGTGATGATATATATGTGCTGATACGCATATATGTACACCTATGCACATATATAATTATTAGCTGCATCGCCAGTTGGACTCGTTAATTCCTACCTGGGTATATATAATGAAGTTAAACAAACGCGTATCGGATTGAATTAGCCTCAATTAAGACGAAACCGCTTTGGGTATATTCGATCGAAATATCAATGCACGCGACGCAAATCTCGTGTAGCTCCACTCACGTGTGAATATGGTTAGGTATACGATTTTGTGTCTCCCTGCCAATTCGAATAATCAAGTTAATATTTATTTTTTCATATCCTCTTTCCACGGTCCCTATATACGATTTTTCCTAAAATATCGTTATATGTGTATACATATATGCATCCTTTGCGTTTCTATGTGCGTAAGCTCACCGCTTCGGATACATTCGCGTCCGAGTATTACGGTCAATTTGCGGCCGAGTGCAGCCGACACTCACGATTCACTTATATCGAACAACTAAATTTCCATGGATCGCGTAATCGGGGAAAGAGGTAAAAACGAAATGTTGATAATCAAACCGTCGTTATCCTACTAATCGTATTACATTCGATATATAAAATCTGTAATATTTTACCGAAAGTATGTAACAGCTTTTATGCATTTCACGTATAATTATCGTTCGTGATTTAATAATTGCACTCGAGCTTTGATTCCCGTATAAATTAACAGTAATTATTTTATATTTTATAGATACGTATATACAGTCATAGTATGCATCTGTATTAACGATTTCATTGTATTACACGAATCGGCGTACACAAGCGCTGCTTGAAATTAGTGCAGCAGAAGAGTAGTTAACAAAAATCCTAGCATTTAAATGCTTAACCATCTAGCGAGTGGCTGTATCTTCGTTGAAATCACGTAGTAGGAGTGGCAATTTTAAACAGTCCCCTGAGAGTGTGAGAGCGTCAGGCTACTCTGGCTACTCCGGCTAGTGAGGCTGAGCGTGCAATGATTGATGCAGAGGTTGATGGTATGGGGGTGGATGAGGGGATGCTGGGGGTGGGTATTCGCGTGGCAGGGGAAATTTAATTAACGTAAATGCCGCCACCACGGCCGGCGCTACACGCCGTGTGTGGCGATCGCTCATATGCAACCCCTCTCTCTTTACCCATCAACCCCCCTGCTAGGCCACTGCTCCAGGTTATTAAACACTCTCCACGCATCGAAAGGGGTTAAGCAGTGGTAGAACTGGTTGTTTCGAGATTTCGGCTAACTTTCAACCCCCTGCACGATTATTAGCCCCTTACTCGGGTTCTAATGATCGATCGGTAATCGATACACACGTGAAGCCAATCGGTCAATTCTTTTGATTTTTACCCCTTTCTCCGAAATATATTGTGGTAATTTATTATGAGTGATTTTTTTTTTCGTATTCACATTAAAAGCGTTCTTCTGTAAAATAGCGGCGTATCGAATCATCCCTTTTTATTGTTTTCCGTTTCTGTTTTTTTATATATAGTAATTCCAACCCCTCGCCGACGTCGCAATCTCGTAATCGACTTTGCGGAACAATTCTATAATCCCTTAAACCTAATTAGGAGTGAGCATGGCAAGACGGAACTGGAGTTAAGTCGACTACAAACAAGAACAATAATATTGCTGTGAACCTCGGGAACTTTCTGGCCGGTTCTTGCTGGCGATATTGCTTACTGGCTATAACATACCAAGGGGATGATCTTGAGGGTTACCACACTGTTGGATATACACGGTGGAGGGAGATTTCGAGAAGGAGAAAAAAGACGGGACGATAGAGGTGGTGAGTCTTTCTGGAGCCAAGGAAAATAACTTTTCCCCAAGGCTAGGCCAACGGCTGGCCAATGTAATCGGTTGTAAAAATCTAATAAAAAGATCAAAAACATCCGAAACTCGACTGCGAAACGGATATTATACAGAGAGTCAAGTAAATACAGTAAAGAGAGAAATGTACTATGGCACATTTTCCCTTTGCTTTATTTTCTATCAAGAAATAAAATCTAAGCATGACGTCATTTTTGGATAATTTTTTTCCTCATCAGAACCCATATCTATAGTCAATACATTATAACTATCGTACAATTTATATTTATACGAATGACTACCACTGGCCGAAAAAGGGCTAACTCTTGCTGTCTCTCTTTCTCTCGTTCTTATAGTGGGATACACGTATCAGGAGGAACTCAAAAGAATTTTTCATATTTACCTATCAAAGGCACTGCTTTGTGCGTTTATATTAAATCACAGTATGATAGGATGTCAATAAGACATCCCTTCAGGCATCTTTGCTTCGGCTGGACCTCATGTTCAAAAAAAGAATTCTTAGATACGATAAGTCGTGCCTCCTTCAATTTTTCACTCAAATATTTATGCAACGAACGGACATGCAGTAGTGACGTCTTATTGTTTACGTTTTTTTTCACCGTTTTTTAGGGTTGACACACGGGGAGTGATGTGATGTAAGCGAAATGAAATATCGAATAGTAAAAATCATTTGGAATTAACGAATGAAATCAAATCAGTCAGGTTTGTTGATTCCCTATTGAAAGGGATTGCTTGTGTTTCATCGAGGGGATGATTAAGGGTTATCCGTACGAGAGATAGAGAGAGAAAGAGAGAGAGAGAGAGAGAGAGAGAGAGAGAGAGAGAGAGAGAGAGAGAGAGAGAGAGAGAACTTCCGAGAGAGTCTGTTGTGAATTCCGGTCGATATGACGAGCACATATATGTACGCAAGCCACTCCTATTACCTCGAGTGCTATTAAGACTTCTAATTAATTCGACAACCGAATATTGCCTTGCGATGGTCGAATATTCTCGAATCGAATGAGAGATTCGCTTTGGCATTGCAGCATCAGAGGAATCAGAGGATCGGTCAAACGTAAGGATAAAGTTTAGTGCTCGACTTTGAGCTCGATTGCGTAGTTTCAGTTACGTCATTGCTACACGTACCCATACGAGTATCCATCATCCATAGGTTTGTCGTGTCTGTCACCATGCATCTATCTATTTATCTATATCTATCTATCTGTATATATATATATATATATATATATATATATATATTGCTGGTATCCACCAGTCGAAAATATATAGAGCTTATCTCATTTATTACCAACGCGGTCTTCTCCCGAAGAAAACCACCCCCTGTGGCTCGTTCATCGGTTATTTTACAACCTTGAGATAGGGGCGAGTAACGTCTTTGTTTTCACCACAACATCCCCTATTTCCAAAGACTCCCGTTAACCCTCCCCTCCCTACTCCCAAAAGCTCCCGCAGATAAGAAACTGCTTCGCCTTTCTAAGATTTTCTTTACTACCCTATTTATCCATAGCCATTATTGAATTCACCTTAAGGGACGATCGGCGTGGACAAGGGTGGAAAACCATTGTGTCCTACGAGGAGTCCAAACGACAATTACGTCACTCGGACCTTATCCGTTGTTCCATTGAACGAAAATTACCGATCGAAATAAGTAAATGATAAGGGGACTTTTTATTTGACTTAAAAAAATAGGACAATAATACGGGGAAACGTGGAAGGGGTTGTTTGTCCGAGGGTGTACTTGCTCGTAGGATTCTCCCTCCTATCTAGTTGTTAGCAAGCGCAAAGCATTCGTGAAGGTGGTTAGATAAGGTGCGGGCATAAACGTCCTCAGATAAGGGTAGTTTGCACCCTGGTTGTGGACAGTTAGCCTTAAATGAGCCCAACTCCTGTATAGCCTTTGTGGCTTCTTGTCCTCTCACTTTCTGAATGATTTCCCGTCGTCCCGCTCCTTTGCACCTCACCCCTTGCAAATCCTGTTAACACCCTCGCACAGGATTATCCCTTAAATTCCAAAAATATCCGTCAACCCTCATACTGTCATGTTACAAATTCACGTGACTTTTATACACCACGTGAATTAATGTTTGTTAACAATTTAAATGTGACAGGTATTGTTTATTATTTGTATCCCTTATACCCTATTGTGTTTTGAAAGTAAACTGCCCGTCAAACAGCCGCGCGTACAACGTCGTTGTCAGTGTTATACCGGTACCGGTACGAGTCTGATCTGACGATCAGATAAGTATTTCCAAAAGCAGTGAATATTTCGTGATAACGTTTGTGCCACTTGGAATTTATCAAACTGGCAAATATACGTAGGATAACAGAGAACGAGTATCGGTGAGTGTATTGATAATAAAAAAACAGCGTCAATTTCTAGTCTAATTTTTCCGCATATTTTTCGATATTTTTCGCATTTCCTTCGCAAAGACTGAAAGACGAGTCGCCCACGAAAATTCTGTCCCGACGCTCTAAATTCTGCTTATCGCGTGGGATTCGACAGTAATGTGCCGGCGTATTATGTAGGAGAGCCCTGCATCAGCCGTCCCTTTTATATGTGGCAAGCCACGAGCGCCCAGTGTCGTTTAGCGTCAGATAGCGGAAACGTATGAGGGACAGGGTGAAGCCACCCTTATCTTAAGGGTAGCTACTCAATAGCCAGAAACCACGCTGCGAAATTTGTTGGACTTCTTCGCGTTTGTCATCCCCGGCGAATTATATCAATGCGTTCTCATATGCTCGGTTAGCCTTGAGATATACACCAGAGTATTTCCACCCTTATAAATGTTATATATATATATATGTATATATGTAACGCCACGTTACGTAAAATCCATCAAATTTAGGAACGTGCGACAATAACACGATTTTTTATACGACTTCGAAAGAATTTTTTTCGTAAAATTTTATTACGCCAGTTACGATTTTTCCGGTGAATTCTAAGGGTTGATAATTCCTACGCCACATTCAAATTACATTATATTTCGGAATCGTGTGAATGATCGACTAAAATTCAGAGGGTCTGCAAGCTCCTTGCATGCAGGAAACACCTAACTAAGGTTATGTGCAGTATAGTAGCTGGTACCTATGCGGTATCGCGGCACCCTTAGGAAAACCGTCTATATACAGTGCTTAGGGTTACTTATAGAGTCGGAGTATGTGTGTAATGTGTAGCAAAGCCTCGGGGTAGGTGCTTGCGGTAAATCTAATAACGTTGTAACGTTGTTACCCTCCCCTAAAGTTGGCCCGTAAGTTTCTCGAGGCGGCCGGCTGCCTGCCTGGTTGCTTGACTGGATGACTGCGATGCCGAGAATTTCTGACGCGTGGGCCATTTACCTGTGCGGAAACCCTTAAAAGAATCTACCGGCTTCAAAGGACTTAAAGCAAGAGTTCAACCCCTAAATTCATTCTAGGCTGCCTCGAGCCTGGTAAATGAAATTATATCGAACGCTTGAATTTTGGTAACATTTTTCAAGTCCACCCGTTACATTTATTCCTGTGAGCACGTCGTGATCTATCACGTATATGTGTCGCCATAGCCTCCCCCTCCCCTCCCCCCACTATCCTTCTCGCAGTCACTCGAATTAGGATAGGGGTCTGGGGTTGTTCTGCAAACTATGCTCGCGAAAAGTTCAACACAACTTCATAACATCGGTGGGTTACGGCTGGTGGTACATTGTAGAGGTAGATTTCGTAAGGGTTAACGTAACAGGGAATTCATGGAGGGAGGTAAAATTTGTTCTAGCGTGAGCTTACATGGGTTACGTTAAGTACATAGGTGTCTCGAGCTAGTTAGCTGTATCTCTATCCACTGGCGAACTAGCCGGGTAGCTAACTAACATACCGGGACTGTATAATAGAAATTGACGACGGAGACTTCCCTTATCTGCTAATAAATTAAAAAATAAATTATTTTCATCAATCTTTTTGATTAAACCGTATTTTTTCTAAAATATTTTTTTCTTGTATCTTTAGTTAATTCTCTTTTTGAGTGGATCGCAAAAAAATTGGCAGGATCCTGAGAGCGATATAACCAATGCGAATTTGAATTGTAGTTGGGGAGGGGGTTGCACCCGAAATCTCTGGTAGAATCATTGTTAGTTGGCGAATCGTTGGGGCGTGAGGTTTAATAATTATACACCCTCTGTAGCCCCCCCCCCCCCCCCGCCCAGACCATGATCTAGGTACCTAGAGGCCGGGCCAGAGAATCCTCGCGGCCCTCGTGGTGGAGGAGATAAAAATCAGTAATTAGCCGGGACCATTATGGCGGCCGTTTGAAAAATTAGCGGGTCGGGGGTAACCGGCCCTCTGGGCATAATCCTGCCGCGGTACGGTGTACGAGGAGCGCGCATCCAGCCTGTCTGATTTATACGGGTTTGCTATTAATTAGCCAGCCCCTTTCCCCTCGGTCCACCACCCTTTAACCCCACGTCCCCATGCAACCCCTTCCCGCACTCGTACAACTGCACCCTGTGTGTTTACCGGACTCCGTATACTTACGTGTTTGCATCGCCAAATAATTCAGGCGGCTGGTCAAGCTGGCTGCTAGCAGTCAAACATTCCAACCCCTATTTCTATCCCTTGCCAAACCCCTGTACCTATAAACGGCCTCTGATCAAGGTTCTCGAATTATTGAAACAGTCATCGATCAATGCCCGTTGGAATTGTCGATTTTCGAGAATTCACGCGTGGTTACTTGCCTACGTCATGGCGACCATTTGAAACCCAAAAGAATTCGAAACGTTTTGGGTTCCTGATTTCGAAATTCCGATTACATATAGTTACATCGACGCTGGAGCGTCGGTTCTCGCAATTAAATTAAATGCCTCGAATTAATTGTTCAAAACAGTTAAATTAGTTTGGTCTGCTCGTACCGATTTTTGCGGGCGATTCGCTCCTATGGAATTCGCATGTTGCCCCACGGATTTGCATGTGCGTGCATGTGTAGCTGGCCTACGCAGGCATCCGGGAATTCGCGGATGCACTCGACAAAAGCATTGAAACATATGTGGAATGTTATGCAGCGTTCCTGGTTTTACCGAGGATGATATGAGTGTGAGAGAAATATTTATTTACCAACTAATGCATATCTGTGAATGCTTTTTTGGCATTTTTTCTCAAGGACATACATTGAACGGGAAATTCGCATGGAAACTTTTGACTTTTCCTGATAAGGGGTGATCCTCGGTCGTTTGGGCCATGAAACTTGCAAGTAACGTTACAGGCTAGACATGGCTACCCTGGCATTCAACCGCAAGCTCTCAACCTCATTGCAAGCCAGCTTCCACGTACTCCCTTCCACAAATCCTGGAGCCACCCCCTACCCCTAAAACTCCATCCCAACCCCCCACCCACATGGAGACCGATCGTACCTAGACATTCAAGACATAACAGACTGAGATATGCATCATTAGGTTACCTAGGAAGCTGGTATGGACCGATCAGTATCTCTATAGTAATCTGTTGGAATGAGAAACTGGTCCTCTCGAGTCAGCATTTCGACATACCTCACAACCCTCTGCCAGTCCACGGAGTTAACATGTACAAACCATATGTATGTACATTAGATCACTTCCGAGCAGTGCCTAGACTCCTCAATGGAGATGCAATAACCAGTGACCAGCATGCAAGGAAAATTGACAGATGTTTGAATTAGGGTCTAGTTCTATGCCTAATAGAAATTTCATGTAAACCGATATAAGGAAAATTGATGGTAAAGGATAAAAATTAGTTTTGAATGAAGTTCGGAGGAAGATTTAAAAAAAAAAAAACGAAAAAATAGAGGTTGTTCTACAGAGATGTCAGTCCAAGCGATATGAGTGGGCATTCAGCCGACATTCCCAACACCGAAATTGCATACCTTCCCAGCAGCGTTCAGTACATACGGGATGAAACAAACGAATAGGGTAGCTCTGGCCGAACGCCACGCTGGGGGCGGAAGCGTAATCGCTCTGGCACTCCAGCATCCCGTTCCTCTTTCACCCGTATATCCTATGTGTATCCCCTGAACACCCCTTGGTTACTACCATCAACCCCCTTCTCCACGAACTCCGCTATTTATTGCCCACACTCGGCCGGTTCACAACATAAATATGTTACACCTATGACCACACCAAATCCGCTACCATTCTCCTGAATTCTTCGGTTGTTTTGCGGAAAATGGTATACAACGTTTTCATTTGGCTGCTTCGAAATTTTCATTCCTCTATTATTATCGTTGATTATTTCTTCTTTTTTTTCACGAATTATAATAAGGGAGTCCAAGGGCTTAAGGTACGTTTGATTCCTTTAACGCGAAACATGGGAATTCACCCTTGTGATAGAGGAGCTTTCGACACCCTACTTATGAAGGGCCACTCCCAATAAAGTTACACGGATCGAGGGCTTGTGAGAGGGCACGCTTGTAAGGGCTGCCTGCTAGCACGGAGGAACTAGGGACTAGGCATTTGGTGAGGAGGGCCGTAGTAGGTAGGGAGCTTTGCAAGATAAAAGAAGGACCAACTGTTGAATATCGGCCACCCCCGTGATAAGTGGCGGTGGGGTAGTACGCCCGCTCTATCGGCCAAGCGTAAACCACGAAAAAACCTTTTCTACCTCTTTTCTCTCTTGCTGCCACGTGGCATAAAAAATTCATCAAACCCCCTAATCATTTTTCTATTTAATATCTGATCTGTAATTATATTCACAATACCATTTTAACTTACGTACTAAGGGTACTTACAAGATGTTGCTGCTGAGATTCACGTAGATCGTTTCTCTTGGCACTTCTTCACCCTATGGGCTCTCCGCTTTTTCAAACGCCTTTCGATTAAAATTTTTCCTCTTCTCGCTAAACAGCTTTACAATTCTAGGATCACAATTTAACGTATCTAAGTACTCTCACGGATTTCATCCCCTAATTTCTTATAGTCTTCACGATGATCACGCGTGTCGCTTCAATCTACGGTTCTCACGATGACTCTACCTGATGAGATATCAGAAGGCGGTTTCCATACTGGAATCTTTGAGTGGACTTTCGCAAGTTCCCTCTCTATCTGCTACCCCCCTATTTTGTCCCTCCCTACCGCCAAGCTTGCAACACCCTTCTGTCTCGCTCAGTTTCTCGTACGAAGGCAGAGAATGCTCCGCAATACACGTGCAGCCCGGTCGCGTGGCACGTGGTGTTTGGCGGGTGGCCCGGCTTGCGAACTGCGGAGACGAGCTTGCAAGCTTACGCGAAAGCGTATTGGTCATAGGGCGGGACCTGCGCACGCTTCTAGGCGTGTTCGAAGCTTTCAGGGCGGAATAAGCTTGCGGTGATGATAGGATGCCACGAGGCAGGAGGGCACGTCTCTTGGGGGTGGCTACCTGCCTTCGCAGGAAGTTCTGCAGGGTGAGACTTCCTCCCACAGTTTCACCTCTCGTCCTCCAAAAGTCCAGCCCTCTCTCTCTCTCTCTCTCTCTCTCTCTCTCTCTCTCTCTCTCTCTCTCTCTCTCTCTCACTCAGTCTATGTCGAGGAGAGCCAGACATACCCCAAGAGGAGCTTGCGCTGAGATTTTTTTTTCTTTTTTACTCTCTCTCCTTAACAGCCGCGAAAACTTGCCTCCGAGCTTTTCACGACGGGGCTTCGAAGTTGCGAATTGACTTTTTAAAACGGAGCTTGCGCGGGCTGACTTCTTAATTAAACAAGCTCGAATTCTTTAGAGTCGTAACGGCATAAGGGAAGATTCTTCACATAGCAGTTTCATTATCAGCAATTTCAAGTATTATTTATATTTTAATAATGACTCTGTTGATTCGTCTTTCATCGTTAATTAACAATTTTTCACACGATTTGCAAACACTATCCAATGACAACTAATCAGTTGAATAAATTCAACCCATTCAAACGTATCCACAGTTCGCTAAAGGTGACCATGACATATATCCTATGGGATGGGGGGGTGCAAGTCATTTATTTATACAGCGACAGACTGCTGATTGGCGCGTTCCCGTTCGTTTGAATGATTCACGTTTGAAAACGAGACGTTTACATTAGAATTTCGTTATGCAGCGCCATGATTGGCAGCCCTGCTACAGGTTCACGTTGATTTACGTCATTCTCATGATTTTCATGAAATACTATACCAGGAACCGCAATTGTGTTATTCTTATCCGAGAAATTGCAAAACGAAAAATCTAAATTAAAAAGAGAGTGTCACGTCTGGACCATAGATTGAATATTGGATGATCGCGGATATTCAATCTTTTCCCATCTGACATAACGACACACAGTGGAACGTAAATATTCAAGGAAAAAGTATCTGGCTTATTAGCTAATTATCATAATGCTAGGGATCGACAAATAATTAGTCACATAGATAAGCATAAGGCGAAATTTAATGTTCCTTTATTATTCTTGTACAAATATATAATAACACTCATTTTAATATATATCGAAGATAAATGTACGTATTTACATGCGCTCAAATTACCTGATTCCAATTAGAATGAAATTCATATATGTATATTATCGACAAATTGGTATCTGTAAATTAAACTATCGTAAAGGACATTACGATATTTGAAAGAACAACGATAAAAATATACTCGGTAATGATAGTCAAATACAGATGACCCAAATTTTATTACCACGTGTGATTCCCATTTCTATATCCCCAAATTGCCCGATTGATTTTCTGTAAATTAACCAGGACGAAATTATTTTAATTGACTGACTGATACAGTTTGCATAGTCAATTTATTTTGCGATGTTCGCAAATTAAACGTAAATGCAATTTATTGTCCGAACGATATCACGATACCACGATGATTCTTCATCTGAATTAGCAGAAATGCTCATCTTAATACCTAAAAAAAATGTCAACTCTTTGCTCCCTACCAAACACGTGGCTATCAATTGCTGCAAATCCTTCGCAGCCAATCCATTGTCCTATATACGAAAATCCACTCGAATTAACCCCCTCCACATTTCGTCGATTTGTCTCGGGAATAACGTGGTGGAATCATGGCGTCGCGACGCTGTTTAAAAATGCCTGTATCTGGAATGACGAATACAAATTTTGCACTGACTTCCCTATGGGATTAATAATAAAATTGTTGGTCATTTTATTCGCTGTATACGACAGTGTACGGGACATGTATATTAGATACCCAATTTCAGTGGTAATCCAGCCATAAATATCCCTGAATTATATTTTCCAGCGCGCTGGACACAACGACGCGATTTGTTTTAGAAGGGGCTATTTAGCCGTTAATCGCTCAATTAAATTGGATCGACGAAATTAGCTTTAATCCATGTACTCGCAGGCCACGAGCATGCTCTCGTAGCTTCGAGCTGGAAATTTTCGAGCGCGCATCGAAAATACAACCCCTCTGAAAATTACAACCCTCCATTTTCACCGGTCAACTAAAATACACGACAAGGGACGCATGCCTGTATATGTTCTATATCGATTCGACGCAGGCGGATGTCATCCGATATTAAGTCCAATAGCGGCAATCATGGATGTACAGATTCTAAACAGGATCCAATCTAATTGCAAGAGCATGCGTTTAGGTAGAAAACCAAGGGTTGCTAGGGTTTTAAGAGAGGGGGGCGGGGGGGGGTGCTAAAATGCAGAATTAATTTGAACCACCCGGTACACGTTCTGAGGGAGTCATAGGTACGAGGCCGTGTACAGAGGATGGTACAGGATAGGAGAAATAGGGGTTGGTAAAGGGTAATTTTGATCCCGAGTTAGTGTCCACCGCGTCCAGTGTCCAGTGTCGGCCGGTGTCCGGCTAGTGCCCAGCCAGATGTCGCCAGAGGCGTGACGTCACTGGTTAACTACCCCCCTCACTACCACGTACACGATATACGGGGATGATTCTGATTAATTACCGATAGTTACACAAGCTGACGCCAGCCCGCCTCCGCCAGAATCCCGGCGTACCTCCAGCGTCGCGCGTTGCGATATTGAAAATTTTGCATGCCGCTTTTTCTACAATTTTTTAATCCTACCTCCACACCTCCACGCTATATACCACCCTGTCTTTTTATATCCTAGCGTCAACTTTTTCCTCTCTTGCTTAACCGATCTTGCCGCCAGCACCACTTGCTAAACTGAATATTGGAGAAGCTCTTCGTTGGGATAGTCTGTGGGAAAATTTATAATTCGACATTGTTTTGATTCTTAAAAAGTAAAGAGCTCAAATTCTATTAGTAATTTTCGATGGGTTATTTTTAGTATTCGTAACGCTATCCGATAAAACGTGCTAGCAAAAGGGGTTGCACGCGTGCTCGTGAAAGTGCATCGAGCCGCACGGCATGCGGACTATCAATATTTGGCAATTACGAAATATGAGTTTACATTTAATAATTGCGGTAAACACAGCGGACGGGGTTGGGGCTGCGGTGAGTGGTTATTCGGTGAGAAGGACAGAAACGGTGCAAAAGAGGGACACGTCGATTTGAATATATGGATGCGAATGGTTCAACGGCGGATACCAAGCCGGGAGTAGCTGTCGCTCAATCATCTGTCAATATATTCAATGACGCAATATCATCCCTTATATCCAATACAAAACAACACTTTTCATTGTCTCCGTCGCAAGTGCTTGTGATTTTTCATTTAATTTCACTGGTTATTAAATTATTTTTGAAAATACAAAAAAATTACTCAAATTTAACTTCTTAAATTTTTAGAAAAATTGAGGGAAAAAACCCACTCCAAAAATTATGCTTCCCATGAAAACATTGTGTACCCACTTGACTCGTGATTTACCCTAATACTAAAGGATTGCTGAAACAGCTGGCCACCCTTTCGAAATACCAGCAACAACCCCATCCCTACAATACGCTTCGCCAGTAGGTACTCACGATTGCTTCTAATTAATATAAATCAATGATATTTCCATGAAATTACCTATACCGGTCACTCAATCCACCAACGCCCAATTTCATTGCAGCCAATCACAGCCGAGATCATGGTCAATCGGTATACAGTTTATGCTTCAAAAGTGTGTAATTTGAAAAAATAATCGATTTTCATATAACTTATATAGGGGTTGAAAATTATCGTTGGACACGTTACGTAATGCATCCCCTCGGCTGCGTTAGCGTGACGCGTATGCAAAATCGGTAGGAAACATTACTATAATATTGAGGGGCGGACAGGGCGAGGTTCACGTATATCAGGTAAACTGGCGCAAAGAGCCATATACTATTAATGACGATATGATCGATATTAGCAAATATTTCCCGCGGGATGTTTACCGAGCCGTTTCGCCGATAACGTATTTGCGAGTCCCGTTATCGACGGTGACATTTATTCAAATGTAATATCTTGTCTGGCGAAGATTACCTGCGGGGTAAAATGTGTCCCACAGGCCCACGCGTTTATTTTCGGCTGAACGGCTGAACTCCTGAACCCCTCGGCGGATGAACGGGATGAAGGGATGATGTTACTCGATCGAGGAAACGTATTAAAACTTTCGTGGCGCACAGCCACCCTCCCGTCATTGAATGTACCTGGAATACATGTATTATGGTATAAGACACCCTCTTAAAAATTTTCCTGTATTCGTCCTTCCAATATAATGTACCACCTTCGAATTAAAATCCTGGAAACTTTTGAATGATCATTTTTGAACGTCAGCCCTTTTAGCTATCCGAGAATTTTTATTCGTACCCTTATACCTATATTGGCTGTGTCCTTTTTACTCGATATCCACACCCCTTGGAACTACTCCTATAGTTAAAAAAAAAGGATACGAAAAACTTCTCGTCGACCACTCCGCGCAAGCTGTTTCTACTCGCTCGCGCCTTTCCAATTTCTTAAAGAGCCGCGACAATTTATGTGAGGCGTGTTCATAAACTACCACCGTAGACCCGTGGCAGTCTCAGACTAACCCTCTTTCATACCCCTTGGCTACCCTTACTTCTGCCACGTTCTTTTTCACGTTCTCACGCGGCGCCTCGTGTCCTCGCACGAGTTTCTTCAAAGTTCACAGTGCAGATCGTGTTTCTCGATACTTATTAGCTCCTTTTACAAAGTGCAGGTGGTTTCATCGCTTCTAGACGCGGAGTGAACCGACGCGTAAAAAAAGTGTTGAAAAGTTTGTCAATGCACGACGGTATCTATTATACTATGTATATGCAGGAGCCTTCACTGCAGAACCATCTTGCCAAAGATAAATCCTTTTTTCTATAGGAAAGAGGGGTAGTCGATGAAAATACTGTATACGCATATGCGAATATATATATAGATGACCGATCGATCCACGATCGAAAAAAATCTTGAAAGACGTAAGTAAGAAGCCGTGGGAGTAGACAGGCGTAAGCTTCGTGAAATTGATTAAGAGGTTGTAAGGGGTTTCTAGCTAGCTGGTTTATAGCTCGTCCGTAACGGGGCAGCACCCGTCTCTCCGAGGGTTGAAATACGTTGAAAACGGCGCTAAAAGTCAACGGATTCTTATAAGAATACAAAGTCCAACTATTAGGCTCATCTTTTTCATTTATCTCTATGGAGGACTTTGATATTTTATTGTAGAATAATGATCGAAGAATTTCGATCTTTGACACCATATTATTTGAATACATCGTACAGAAAGTTAGCGATAATACAAGTCGACCTTTTTTTAAAAATCGACACTTCTCTTTACCATTCTATATAAATTCACAGCCAATTTTGAATTCCTTACGGAGCGAGTTAATTAATCCGTATAGATTAACCCAATTAAGTGTCTAAGGATTGGTCGTTTATTACGTCCTTCTACCTTGCGCAAGGGCCAAGTACCAGGGTCCTGAGGTAGTCCTCCAATAATAACTCTGAATAGGGAATAAAATGATTTGCGTAAAAGATTCAGCACATTAAAATTAAACAGAAACTTAACAGCCCTCAGATTCGAGCTTGATTGTTCCTGTTCTACATTTTGAAGAACTCCAAAGCCAAATCGAAGACAATCCGTTCCAGTCCCAGTTGCAAGTATCGTGCCTGTGCGAGGAGTCAAAAGGCCCGGGAGGTCCAAGGGGATGGTTAGGAGGGCGCCTGTCTACGTAGTTCGAAAGGGGTGGGCTGGCAAGGGTTTGTACTTCTTCTTTTCCAATTAAAATTCAACGTCCGTGGACGCCCCGTGTAATTGGCCGAGATCTCTTTAAGCGAGAAAATTACCCAGAAGGGGTTGCCGAGCTACGGAGGTTTAGCGGTGCCAGCCTGGGCCACAAGGGTAGACGAAACAGAGGGTTGGTTTGGGAAGCGGATGGTGACCGAGGACCTGGAGTATTGGGGGCAAAAATCCTGCCAATAAATAAATTTAAATACATGAATATCTAAGCCAACCATTCAGCCAACTAACGTGGCTTGATTGCGGCTTTATACTCTCTATCTGACTTCCTTTGGCCCTTTCTCAAAGCGCGTTATTGCGATATTTAACGACTTAAGGGTTTGCCAGAGAGCACCGGGCAAACCACCCTTAAATACTTGGAAAATAATCACCCTTTTCAGAATCTTCCATTGTGAGCACCAACCTCCTGGCAAACGATTCCGGAAATATCTTTGATTTTCAAAAGATTGACGGCTCTGTTGAAAATTTTTTTCTCCCTCGATCATCCCTTTTGGCGAGTCCGCCAATGACGTCAGGGGGATTCTGCACCCCCATTTCTACCAGCCACTCACTATGCTCTCCGATCCTCGTCTCTCCTGTCCCGCACGACATAAAACCATGTAATTAGCTATACACCCCTTGTCCGTATTGCCATGTCAGTGGTGCGGTGCACTTTAGAGGAACGAGAAGGGGTAGGCGGGGTTTGTGGGGGTATGAAGTACCCGCTAATTAATACCCCTAATTGCGCCGACCCCAACCTACAACCAGTCCCAGGGCCGTATCAACTAGGAATCGCTTCCGTGTCCAACGATCGAACATAGTGACGAAATATAAAACTCCTCCCACGCACTCGCATCTGTATATTCCCATAAAAATACCTTTGAAGTCAAAAACTACCCCTATCCCTCCTTCCGATATTTCATATTCACTCTAATACTATACATATCACATTATGTGCTGCACATGCTCGCACTACCACGACGAATCGCACGACTCGAGATTCCTCGCGCGTCTCTTCCGACTCCGCCAGGAGAGTGAAAAGAGAAAAGGAAAAAAAAATTCACGTGCAATATATTTTCGGTATCCAAGGCGCACACAAAAGGGGCCGTATCATACACCCTTAAATTTACACGGTAGGTACAGGGACGCCCATATCGATACGAGCGCTAAGTTATGGCGCTATCCCGGCAACATGTCGCCCGCGTGTTCGACAAACTTTTCAATGTCGATATATTTCCGCGGGCGCCCTTTTATGAGCTGTTAAGCCGGCCTCACACCCCGACGGCCCCGAATATATCTAGTCGGATTTCCGGTAACCTTACGGCAAGAGAAAAGACAGCGTACCAAAATGAAAATCTGACAAGGACCTATATATAGAGAAAGCAGAAGTAGACGGACGAACGTAACGCAACGCCTGTCACACGCATGTCGAATAGAGGCCGAAAAAAAAAGGTCTTTCGTTTCAATTAGACATGGCGTGGGCATCGTATAACGCACAACCAGGCTACTGTAGGCTTGCGCAATTTGTTACGAGGTAACGTGTTATGGGCCGGTTAACGAGTGCGGTTAACCGCGCTGCCGGAAAACCGTAGTGTCGCCCTCTAATATATGCTCGTGTTTCGTGCTGGTTCTGTCTGAGCATATGTTGCCAGCTTCACTACGGTAGCCATAATTTTACCTAGTGCCTTCCTGTAACAACGACCAGGAATCGTTTCTCTGCTTAGAGTATCCATTCGTGAGCATAAAAAGGCAAGAATCTTTTGTTTGCTAGAGCTTCGATAAATTGGCTGGTTAATTATCATTCGCTCGAAGATACTATAGGGGATGCTGTTATCGGATCTTCTACTATAATCAACATAGTGAAGATTTGGGTTAGAATGCTCATGGAAAACCGGTCTTGGTAACTCTACGTATATTATTAACATGTAATTGAATGGAGTAAGCTTGCACAGGGTATATTCTATTGTGCAAAGTCGCGTGCGCGCACCGCAAGTTAATTAAGAGCCTCTAATGAACCAGCCGCACCGCAAACGTCAGCAGCCCAAGAACACTGGCGTCTCAATCAATAAATTAAAAATTATACACAATAATGAGTGCGAGTGAGAGGGTGGAACTGGGGGTGAGGGAGAGAGAGAAGCTGCCAAGTCTACTTGAATGGAATTGACTAGAATCATGATTTCTCTTGCTTTTCTTCCTTATAATTAAAATACGACTTTTATTATCGTTCCAATATTTTTTTTTTCACGGATATCCTATAGTATCCATTATCCTCTGTTATTATTCACTTTGCAATATCAGTACCAAAATGCGACTAGGAAGAATGCCTTATTTTTTTTCATCTTTTTATTTTACCCACTCTCCCTTTTGAGAACACTAATTGACTTGCGCAATTTTAATTACCCGCACGCCGACTAACGAGTGCGTGCCACTCGGGGTAGTTCTCGTTTCACGTTGAAAGAAATATACCGGGTGAAGTAAATGACATCGAAAAATCTCCAAAAAAAAAAAATTAAATCGTCAATGATCACGCATACCTGTACATAGTATGTGCATATATTGTACATAATTTTCTCGATCATTTATCATCCACGGCTTTGAAGGAAAATCAAAAACGTACCATGGATCTTTACGAATTCTACGCCAGTGGCGAACTGCAAATTTATGCTGTGGTTTAACAACGTTTTCATCAGATAAGAAATCAGCATCCACCACCCCTCCTCTCAACCCCTGTCCTTTATTATTTCTAGCCCCTTTACTCGCTTCTTACTACTCCATCCTAGAATCTACTGTCATTGCAGTTACTCCAGTACGTGAAAGCACGGTAGGATAACTCGAGCTTTTTCATACACCTGAATATATCGACGCTTCACGACTTTTTCTGTCTCGTCGGCTGGATTACAGATTGATTCTAATTTGACTTGGTACAATTTTTATCGAACTTATAACGCAGCGTCCAGGACGGATCGGCGAATGTTCGTTGGGTCGAATTAAATGAAAAGCGGGAGAGAGGACGAGCGAGAGTTTTACAAACTGGAAAGATTAACTTTTATTGGTATAATTAATTTTTAACCGGCGACCCCTAACCCCCCTCCCTCCCCTTTTCAACCCTACTCCCACCGGTGTTACCCCTCTCGCTATTCCAATTGTTCTCTTTCTCCCTGCAACCAGCTCGACGGCCAATTGTATTATTCCCGGTTATTGATGTCGTCGAGGGCCCACCTGAGCTTTCGAGCTTTTGTCTCCCGGTCTTTCCGTTGCTTAAATTTTTATTAATTCTTCCTCTTCACTCCCTTATTTTTTCAGTTCTGCTTTTTTATTCTATCTTCTTCCTTTTTTTTTTTCAGTACCTACCTGTCCTCATTGCTTATCCGGTAGATACGTAAGTGCTTGAACTATATGTTCTACTCGCAGAGACTGAATATTGGGACGCGAAATCGGTCTAACGAAGTTTTCTCTAAAATCGGGAATGTTTACAATCAAATAAAATAAAATGTAAGAAAGCGAGACCGAAGGGGTAGTTACAAGAACGTTAAAGTAGCAGAGATATTTTTTCTCTCGCCCTACGAAGAGAGACTGAGATTAAAGTAAGATTAACGGTAGCAAAGTTTGGGACGATCGGGGGATGGTCAGGGGATGTTTCTTCCGCTATTGCCACTCCGACTAGAATTTTATTGGCTCCTTGTTACTGGTTAACTCTATAAACTATTATACTTTTACGTTCCCCTTTTATCGTCATAAAAGGAAAAAAAGGGGGCTCTACTGTAGTTCTATACCTTGGAGGATCGACAGTGTATAATGCTCTCCTTTCGGCCCTGGTATACACGAATCGAAAAGAAAGCTCTCTCGCGGGTTATAAAGAAAATAATTTGTAACCGAAAAGTTCGTGCGGGAAGCAGAGTTTCGCTGTACGAATAATGAAAAAGGTTTAATGGCATTTTATACAAAGATTTCGTTCCATTTCCTCGTTCCTTGAAGCAATTCAGACGATAAAGTACTGTCATTCGTATATCGCGATATTAAATCCTTATTAACATTAACACGATATCCTTTCATGCGTAGGTGCCATTATGCCAAGAAGGAAGTAGCCATGACTGATACCAAGGACTAATGACGGAGTATGCTGTAAGAAGGAGGGCCAGGTAGTGTTCCATAAAAGTTCCACGAAGGTTCCAGGAAGTTTACATGTAACGAGAGTGACTTCACGATCTCAAGAACCGATTAAGGCGGTTGCAGTTACTTGCGTACACACACGATTTAAATGAGGTTGCGTCGTTTCCATCGCCACGCAACGTGGCCAACGTCGTTAAAATCAATCCGTAACAATGTAACCGTTGGTCGTTCCCATTGCGATATATAAACGAAGCACAAGAGGGAATCGATTACAGTGAAATTAAGTCACGCTCTGTATGAGTTTTTCGTAGCAGAGCTGGAATGGATTCCAAGGGTAGTCCTTATGGCGAACATTCATGATACTCCGGAGTCCTTGGTGAGTTCTTTATTCTTGAACGAAGAGCCTAGCTATTCGCTAGGAGAGTAGCATTCCGATACCAAGAAGAGAACTGAGTAAATGGGGCCTGAAATTGGCAAAAGTAATTCGTGCAATCTAATCAACGGGTGAGTTAAAGCGAAGTAGAGTTAAGTTAAACTGGCTCTCTTGCTTCTCTGGCCAAAAGATGGAGAACCCAGTGGATCAAGGTCGCAAGAAGGACAGGATTCGGGACGCTGGAGTGGCAAGGGATTGGGGAACGTTGAGATGAAACGAGTGCGGGAAGGACTTTGGTAAGAGAAGAGAGTGTTGGGTAGGCCTAAGCTAAGCGAAATGAAGTAAATAGTCTGAATGCCGGTCCTACTAATTAGTTATATAAAGGCTGCTTCTACCCCCATGCTTCTAAAAGCTTATACTGTTAATTAACATACCAAGCAAGGGTGGCACAGCAACCCCGACGGGTCTCTACCCGCGGAAGGAAGTGCCCAAGGAATAATATTGAGATAACTTTGTCACCAAAATATTCAACCCTTTTGTCAGGGACTACCCTTGCCGTTAGCCACTTTTCAGATTGGCACCAAGGATGAACTGTAATTTTTTTTTTTTTCTTAAATCCACGGTTCTTACTACTTAAAACAATCTCTGTCGTCCATACTGTCGTTGCCTGCTTTAACTGCCATAAAGTTTATCGTTCGACTTACCATTAGATCCTATATCCACGTAGAAGATGGATCTATTTCCTTGTGGGATATCAACTTATTCGCGTTCTCGTGAATCGGCAGTAAACGTTATAAGTGGGATCATTTCCCGGAGCAGTTTACAACTAACGTCCAAAGTGGATAAAGTTGTGGCTTTACGCGCTCGCAAAATAGGGACAATACGAATAATCCACTTGAGAAGGTTGTTCAGGACTGCTACCCCTACAGTGATTCTGGTCTTGATAGAGCCTCCCCAAAGAGTGCTCGAAACAATAGGAATCTTTATTAGTCATGAAACTAGGCGCAGTAGCCTTATTACGGCAAGAAACGAAATCCACCAGTAGTATACCTAGAGCGAGTAAACCTTGTCCGCAAAAATTCAGCCTATTAATTCCTGCAAAACGACCGTATTAGACGAGAATTTTCAACGTTAAAAATTCAGTCCATTAAGGGCAGAAAACAACTGTGCTTTAACGACGTCACGCACATTGCTCTTTAAATCTTTTTCAATTTTTTTCAAGTACTTCCCAAAAAAAGAGGCTAGGAGCGTTAAAAGAGAGAAGAGAATCCGATTAAAAGCTTCAATTTTTTCTCCAGCCACCCTCCGACCCCCCCGAGAGCACTTCCCATGACACCCTCCAGTCTGCAAATTCCGAGATCACGGCCCGTTATTTGCCAAAGGGATTTTTTTCGCGAGCCGTGCATCATGCTTTGAACGTAGCGACTTGCGCGACTCAAGCCGCGTATTTATGTATGTTACGTTGTCGCGTTAACCGAAATAGGGCGAAACTTTTGTCGCGACTGTAACGGATCTTTTATTCGCCGCTACTAATAAGATCTTAACTCGAAGGGGGGATGGAAGATTGAACCGAAGGGATGTGAAGTCGGTGAGGGTTAAAGAAGGGTAGGAGGATTGGTAGAGCAGCGTCATAAACGCCAGACGCAGAAGGCACTCGTGTCTCTTAGGGGTTGTTGGTAACAATGAGACAAACCAAGCAGAGTACTTGGATTCGCTCGTCCGTTTCGTAGGGGTTGCTACCAGGAGGTACAGAGTACAGAGGGTAGTAGCGAAGGTAACTAGTAGTAGTGACAATAGTATGTACCAGTGTTAGTGGAGACTACAGGAGGACATTTACTGTACCTAAGAGTCTCGCAGGGGTGCAATGATCCGCAGAGATAGGGAACAATCACTAAAACGGGATACGCCAGTCCTTACGCGAACCAGCTAGACTAGAAAGGTGCCAAGAGCCAAGAAAAGTTTATAGCCGAAAATCTTCTCGATTTCACGACGCACCAAGGAACCGACAGGTGACTAACAGGATATCATGGAAGAAGTGATTGTCCAATTGAATTCTTTCGCGTCATGTAAATGTTGAACGTGGATTCTAGTCGCTAGAACATAAATAGATGAAGAACGATAGAAAAATTCGAAGGAGAGAGTTCAGTCGAGATTTGGAATATCCACTATGTCTGTCTCTGTCTGATACACGTAAACCGCCATAAATTTATCTATCTCCCACTCATTGACGGTATACAAAATTCGAATATTGAAAAGCCTAGATAGACCTTACCTTGTTACGAGCAGCAGAGTGTCTGTCTAGTGTAACGGGTAACCAATTACTTTAGTATTACTCTTAGTTGGATAATATCCAAAAGCGTTGATTACGTATTATCCAACAGGAATCCCTGCTCGTGCTTTGGTACTTCTCTCCAACCCAACCACCCTTTCCCTCGGAATACTCGCGCACATCGAACTTGGGCTAATCCTGAGTTATGGCAGATTATACCGTCAATTTAGCCGACTAGGATCAGGTGCGCCGAACACCATCCCGTTGTGAATATCCACGTACGAGAGACCAGTGACGTAACCGTAATACGTTGATAGCGTGTACTAGAGTAAAGAAGAGCGAGCATAGGTGGGCACCGTGTACTTATAAAAAATGAGTATAATCAAAAACTCGACGGTTTACTTAAAAATAAAAAAATTACAAGAGCATTGAATACTATGAAAAATAAAACTTTTATTTATTATTAAAAAACTAACTTACAGATGCAAGGGTATAGCTTCTTGTGAATGTGTATATTGCATGTATTGTGCGAAATCGACACCCTAGAGATTTTAAAAAATATTAAAAGCCCCGTTAGAATTGGAAAAAATCGTGTCCCGCCAATCCTGTATATTCGAGCAAGGGGGCTGCGCATGCGTATCTATAGGGGATCATCATTGGTGCCAACGCGGAAAATATAAATCCTCTAAAATATCGAGAGATTAGCGTTCGGACACGTCGTGCGATAGCTTGGCCAGGCTCAGTGCCACCGGGTCCAAGCCCAACACACCCCTACGGTACCCCCTCTAGTCATGGATAACCCCGTTTTCCCTTACTGGCATTTCTAGCCAGCACCCTTGCCTGCTGCTACTACTACTACTGATTCTAGTACCATCGCGGGTAGCATTTTTTCTCGTAACAATAATTTGTCGTTATCAAATAACGCCGGGGACGGTGTACGCAGTCCTGCCACTGTTACCTATGGTGGTAGCGACGTTCCCCAGTTGTGGTAGTGGCTAGCATGGCTTTACAATACGCCAATAAATGTTTGCGGAATAAAATTTTACTACCGAATAATACCGCGGAGTTTGTTGCTATTGAATTCTTCGGGCCGTTTCGCGCCGGACCGTAACCTGCATTTCCCCATTTTATCGTGTGGATATAAAGGGTTCTCATCGATGTAACAATAATGCATCAAAATCTCGATTTTCCACCCTTTATATGTTAACAAAAAAGAAAACGTATATCCAAGTCATCTGTTGACCTTTCTTCAAAGGGGATACGTTCTGACTATATCGTGTCTGGCGATGAGCTATTTCATCCCCTGCGCCAGATTTTCGCCGTTACACTGTCCCCCGAATCTATTTGAGAAGATCGTGAGGGGGTGGTGGAGGGATAAAAAGGAGGTACGAAAAGAATATCATGACCTGTGAAATTTCCGGTGACGATCGGAAATCTTAGCACGGGTCCAGAAGGGAGTCGCAAGACTCCGATGTTTCGAGCACAATTGAGCGACTCTGGAAGGAAGGGTGGTTACCGGCCGTGTTGCTGAAGGTTAGAACGTAGGAGGCATAAGGGTGGGTTTCCAGGGTGGTTGGGCCAATGTTAATGAAATACAGATAGGATCTCTATACAAGAACTGACGCTCGCCGGAAAGCTATTGCCCTGAAGAGCACCCCAGTGATGTAGCCAAACTGGCTTCTGAAAGGATGACATCAGAGATTGGGTGGAGGGCTCGAAAATTTTGGTTGACCTCTAACCCTTGCGATATCGTCACCACAATCTAAAAGATACCCAGATTAACCAGCGAAATGGCACTCGCACCTCGGTACGGGACAATTGATTTTCCGTCTGTACACTTCTGCCTAGAGTCTGCTAAATAACGTGTAAGCCAACCCTTAGCCTATACCTTGAGGTTTATGAATGGTTACTGGTTCAATGACAGAGAGCCAGCCGAAATAGGTTTGATAAAATATGTGTTTCACTCGATATTCTCAATAAGTCATGAAGCGGATGTACCCGAAATAATTCATAAAGATATACGAGGAAGAATAATTGAAATGGGAATTAAAAAAAAAAGGCGATCAGTAGGAGAAAGAGACAACTGAAGCCAGCCGATTTCACCAAGCAGGATTAATTAAGCAGCGTCTGATAAAACGTTAATTAAAGTCCTCGAAAGCAAGTGCCATTAAAGAGTATAGTAGGAATTACAAGCGTGGCTGTTATAAGGGAGAGGGCTTAAAAGTTGGAGTGCGTCCGTGGCACTGGGTTGGCACAGCCTCCGAAGGGCGAGCAACCTGGCAACCAGAAACCAGGCAACCGACAGACTGAATCAGGCAACAAGGCAGGCACCGCGAAGTAGACGGGCAACTTCTAGCGGGTGGAAAGATATGCAAATGCACAGCAGGGAGACCCCAGCTAATACCTACCTGGCTGTGCTCGGGCGCAATAATCATTAAAAACTAAACTGCGTGCCTCCGTAGTCGTGCTCCGGGGGTGACTCTGGGTGAACTTAGAGCGGAGCTTAGGAAGTTAGCGTTACGTTTGGTGGAAGTGGCGGAGAAGAAGACGCTGCTAGAGGGAAGAGAGCGAGTCCTGGCTAATTTGGTAGTCATGGCAGGCAAGAACCAGGTCGTCCGACTGTATCAGGAAGGTTGTGTATTCGCAAAAGAATTTCTTCTCCAAGGGTTCTCTTTCTCTGATCCTATCGGATCTAACGAGCCGGACGGATGTTAATAATGTAAGCGATTGCGTGACGATGGTGCTCGGGGAGACCATGGGTATCAATGGCGACCGTATTTCTGTTACGATCGGAGAAAAAAGAATTGGACGTAAAGGAGACGAGCCGAACGGTTCCGCATACGTTTCTGCGGTGTAATATTAAAACAGTTCTCTCTAAGGAACTTCATTTAACGGTCCTTGTTTATAAACTGAAACAGGACACAGCGGACTATAACTCCGCTTCTAATTACCCAGAGTGCTTTGCTTCTTTCATGGAAAGCGTACGCGGCGCATGCGCGGACCGGATGCGCTAAGCCTCCTGAGAAAGTTTCGTCTCCGCGCTCACTGTTTGAAATTAATCAGACGTCGCTTGCGATGCGGCGATTGTTCCTCTGCCTTGCGCTATAAGTAAAAACCTAATAAATAGCCGGAAGAGAGTTCCCTGATAATTAAGTCCGTTAAGGAGAAAAGGACCAAGAGCGGCAACGTTCCTCGTGCCTCCTTCTTGCATCGCCCAGAGATGGCTAATTAATTTAATTACAGGCTTTCTCTTATTCTTAAACATCCGCTAGCCAGATACACCGGTCTTCCTATTTCTTGCGAAAATTTTACAGTTTCACTTGCATTTTATCCAATCGAAAATTCGTATTAATTCATATCGCGCAAAGTCCACGTTGTTACGGTTATTTATTGCTACTCGCTATGCACTCGCTGTTCGTTAATTATTTAATGCAGATTTTTCTTATCTATTAAATAACGACCAGCCCCTTGATGATAAAGAGAAAACTTTTTAAACGTAAGATGGAAGCGCAATATACGATAAGAGCGTAAAATTAATTATTCAATAATTAATCGATACATGTAGAATTTTTCATCAATGTCAAGACATACTTTATGCAATATTTATTAACTGTGTAACGTTGCAAGTGCTACGCGACCAAAGGAATGCGCAAGTTTTTATTCGACGCAAAGAAATTCTCAGCGTATTTCGACAGAAACGTATCGTTAACGTGAGTGGGTATTATCGTCGTAGCCGCTACTCTGTGCATTCGGCCTAACGAGCATACATACATCGAGACCCGTTAAATTTAACGTTTATCGAGGTGTCACGTAAAATTTAATTAATCCAAAAGTGATTATGAGCGAAA
This sequence comes from Calameuta pygmaea, assembly GCA_031762395.1. Lineage (NCBI taxonomy): Eukaryota > Metazoa > Arthropoda > Insecta > Hymenoptera > Cephidae > Calameuta > Calameuta pygmaea. The sequence goes on along the minus strand of JASANN010000352.1, from coordinate 356,135 downwards.
TCACGACCGTAGAGCGCTGATTCTATCAGTCGCGATCGGCCCATAAGCCATGATGGCCAGCCATAACCCTTCAAGCCCATTTTACTTCACTCCCTGGACCTGACATGGCAACTGGCTGTAGTAACACTTCGGTCACTGCCACCACGAGGCCTATTATCGACCGTTTCTCCGTCTCTGCCTGACTTGAAAACCTTTTCCATTTTATTATTGTCGGCAAATCCTTTTCCAGATCAGTTGTAATCGAAACAGCATTTTACTTTTCAGAAGTGACACGTCCTGAGCTCTTGTGTTTTCTGATACACTTTCTTTATTTCATTTATTCTCGGTAAATGAACTGCACTGGAGCCAATGTAATGTTGGGGATGATGCACTGCTCTTCAAGCAATGGGCAGTATGAACTTTAATTCGAAGGGAATACAAATATTTTTATTTCTTGTACATAAAATATTGTTTGAACATCATAAATTTGTCATAATTCTTAACCCCTACTTCAGTTCTCTACTTGTTCCTTATATTTATTGAGGTGAAAATCATTTCTCCAAACGTTGTAAAGGTATGCCCGCTTCAAGTATTTCAATTGTTTTAAACTTAATGTAATAATACGCTTCTCGTGGAAAACGCGCGCGTGAGAAAAATATTTCCCGCCCTCTGGCGGAATTTTTCAGAACTATGAATATCCTTGGTAGCGCCGGCTGGTCACGGAGTCTCGAACTAACGAAAACTGCTGGATGCGAAAATTAGCATATAGAAAACATATTTCACGCCACGAATTTATCTGAGCTTCAACGCTTCCCTGCGATTGAGATTGACTGTCATTAAAAGCCATTAAAGGTAAAAGGTATATGTAAACACATAAATTTATAATACACTGGGTAAATTTTCTATTATTTATTATAACGCCAAAATTCATCCTAATATATTTTGTCCTCAGTATATAGAATTAGTAAACATGGCGCAAAGTGCTTAATTAATTCGATGAAGGACTTTCAGCCTGTTTGTATCTCGATATTTGCCGGCATAATGACCCAGACTAATGCCACTGGGTTGCATCCGAAATGATTTCTATGAAACACGAATACATAATTAGTATTTCTTAAATAGTGACGCAGCGCCCATATACCGTCATCGTCCTGTCGTGTGCTTCACGCATATAAATCCTGACGCCACCGTGCGCTGCTTCTCCGTGCAGAAATTGGTATGCGAAATCCGTGGTTATAATTTGTCAGGCATTATCTGCCGATGTAAGATGCGAAACTTTGAATGGATGGTAGTAACTCTAAGAGGGAAGGTCCCGCTTCTCCGAGGAACCCTCATATTAATTCCGAAGGCCTAGCGTTGTAATGTCTGAGACGGTCCCGGGGGTGGCGTGAACGCATTCCCTTTAATGACCGCCAATCAAGTCGTAAGATACGCGATCATCTCCACGATTACATCGGCATGGACCAATTACCGAGTCTGCGTGTTCAGGCAGAAGGAGCAGAATCAGGCAAATTTTCCAAGAAACCAAATACCAAAATGATGACCTCACGTATATTGTCTGGGGAGAGTACTGAAAATTCAAAAAAAAAAGTCGTTCAGGATTTCCGACACTCCAAATATCGAACAGGACAGAGTCTATTGGTAGTTAAATATCCTTACAGATTCCTTGCTAAGCGAATCTGCAAGGACTTCGCAGGATCATAATCCTTCCTTTACTACTATTGGGTAATCAAGGATGAACTTTGTAGAAAAAAAGAAGCAAAGTTGGTCGATAACTACAAATTTCGTCCTTACCGACCCAATATTACAAGGCAAACATTCTTCCATCAGATCCTTCACTCACCCCGGGAATGCTCTTGAGGAACCTTCGTATCAGCCTTTCACTACTTCAACCCCCTCAGTAGTTTCTCTCTCTGCCTCAGCATCCCTTACCGATACTCGTTCTACAGATCTCCAAGACACACACGAGCCAAAAGCAGAGTCAGATACATTCAGAACAGTAGCACACAGGGAAAACCAGGACACAGTTAACAACCCTGGTCTGGCGACGGTCGTTAGCAGAGCCCCTTTCCAACCCCCAAACTCAGACTACGTTCGCGTGATGCTACGCGCCAGTACCACTACCCCCTTGAAAGCCCGCGTGGAAACAACCCCCACAGCCCTCTGTCTATATACCTATAGAAGAGGAGCCAGCAAGGGAGGAAGTCTCGCAAGGGTAGTTTGGGAGACCAAAATGGTACCGCGGGCCCGACGATGGTCCATTGATGGCTCCGAACCTCGTAACATTAATTTGTATGGCCCGCAGATTAGGTCAGATTAGGGTTGCTCCTATTATACAAGCCCTTATCGGTGCACCGAACTTTCCTAGGTGTTCCTCGACGTTGCTGTTACATAAGAGTTTAGGGTTGGCTGCTCAAAGCTGCAGGTAAACAGTGAAAAGCACATTCGTCATAAATTTCATCAGCCGTTTCGATTATCGCTATTTCGCACGAATTAGAATCGATTTCGATAATCACCCTCTTACTTATTGGAATGTGTCCACGTTGTCGCGGTACAAAAAGACGCAACTGCTGACACTATAGAACCGAAATCGAATCCTTTTAAAGGGAATGTCGTTTTAACTGTGTCCCGGGTACGTTATCCTGACGATAAAGTCCTGGAGATAATATATTCCCGACGGCGTGCCCGAGAAAAATACAGATTAAGCCTCCTAAGCACGGATTTAACGCTTATTTATACTCCGCTAAGTACTCGCATTACGCCGTATTACACCCTTAACAGCTGCCCCAACTTTTTTTTCCACCCCATCCGCCATCTCATCCCTTACTTACTTTGCCCGCTGCGCGTAACTCTACCTGCGAATGTAACGTCTGCCCGTGATTTTCACTGGGATCGATGGATCAGACGTGTAACGACTGTGCGAGATTACCCATACGAAAGAAAAAAAGAAAAGGGAGAGGAAAGGATAAAATATCTCAATTCGAATGGCCAAGTCTTATAAGAGGTTGTTCCAGTTGTCTGGGGGTGGTTTGATGTCTTTAGAAAAAGTTCAGGAGCAGAAAAGGAAGTTAAAACTCTGTTTAAAAGGAGCACGAGAAGTCCAGGCCAGTTTTAACTATTTGATTACAACCCCCTGTGACCCGTAACTTGCCGTTACTGCCGGCAAGCTCGAAACTACCCTTACGCCAACACTTCACCCTTGGCTTTCAGTCACACGATACTTTGTTACAGCCCCGTTAATTTTAACGGGCTTTACGTGCTCCCGATTTCTTTAACTTTTCCGCTTTACAGCCCCGCGAGTCGCTTACTTTTTCTCTGCTTCTCTTCGTTTCTTACCTTCTTTTTCTTTTTCGTGCTTCCCATCGGTTATTTACACTTCTCAAACGTTTCGCCGACCATTCGGAGTCCACCGTTGGATCGTATACGCTTAGCTTAAAGTTAAATAAACTCTTGTCACTCCGTTATTAGCTCTCTTGCGCGAATTGTCTTGAGAGTATACATATACAGATATACAGGGGGCAGTTAGCACGTCGCCTCCATTAATATGTATTGGCGAGGAATTAGCATGTAGTCCCCTGAGCAATATTCTTAGCTTACGTATACCATTGTGTATAAGCTAATGTCCTTGCACTAAGGACCTCGTGAATAGTTAGCAAGGATGCGAGGATTGCCACCCTATATACATTGCAGACAACTAACTCACCCCTAATGTCCTGCTTAGGCGAGATTATTGTTCTTAGGAAATATACGAGGAGATCCACACCGTCTTGGGATCCCTTTTCGAAGTAATGGGCATTAAAATCTATAATTCTTAAAGAATGTATTACAATAATATAATCAATGTGCAAGGGTGATTTTTTTAAAGGGCAAGGAGTCACGTGACTGAAAGTAAAAGATTCTTTTCTGCAAAGAGAAAACGATGGTCCCGGTGCAAGTAAGAGGAACGGGGATGAAAGGGGAAGGAAATCGCGGTGGCTTAAAATAATGGTAATTTTCCCAGCACGAACTCGAGTTAACCCTGGATAACTGCTCCTAACCACCGAGCGGTTTATTTCAACGTGGCGTTAGGCAGCGTTACGTGGTGAGGGGTGACTCCAAAGGGTGCCGAAGGGGTTGGCGAGTGTCGAGAAGCTTAAAACGTAAAACGGAGAGGATGTTATGACCGAACTGCCTGGAGACCCTAACTACAGATAAGCGACCAACCATAAGTGGTTACCTGGCTCGTACACGACCATTACTGAATATTGAGTTGAGAGGTTGATAAAGTCGGTTTTCAAATGCTGTAAAAACAATTAAACTTTTTGATTATTTATATTTATTATTTAAACTTAACAATTCATATCTATTATATACTATTGTCAGATACTAAATTAGAGGTGAAATTGCATTGGAGAAAATTCGACGATTGTAGATCGAAGCTTGGAATTTCGATAATTCCCCCATAGCATGGTGAATCGACTAGCCGTAGGGAGTAAAACAAATCCGGTCCTTCCCTCTCTGTAAAATGTAACTGATCGTTCGCCGAGTGTCGCTCTCACGAAATATCAGACCAGATTGGCAATGACACCCGCGAATACGTTATTCCGCACGGGAAAACGTTTGTTTTTGACAGGAACCCGTAGATTTTCCATTCCATCGTTTATATCGTATGGGCTTCGCTTATAATTCACGCATCGAGATATCCGGCTATCCGGTTTTCGATCTGTTTTGAATTCTGAATTTTTTTTTTACCACGTGACAGATACTTATCCAGACCGTAAATTCGTCTACGATTATAAAATGTCTATTAGATTCGTGATTTTAAAAAAATGCTAAATTATTTTCAGCAAAGATTATTTCTTCTCGTGTCATTTCAATGTACACAGGAACGTATCGAGGGATGTATAGAAAAAAAGAAGTACCGGTTAGAATCAGCAATAGCTGATGGGGATTCACGTGAAAAATCAATTGAAGTCCCAAAAAAAAACTTAATCCGCTAAATAATTTGCAAGGAACGCCGGAACGCCATTAATAGAACACGAGAGACGGATAACACGTGGAGAGTATCGGGAGTCAATCAACTTTTGTGACAGTTGCCACGAGAAACCCTGTCGAAACAAGTATTTCCCATCAACGCATTCCGCATGCAAGCTCTGTCGAGCGACATTCCTGCCTGCAGAAACCTTCGCAATTATTATTAGAGAATCTATACGGTATACGGTGATACCTATAACAAATATATATATAGACGGCTGAATGTCATTCGCAAAGAAAATCGAGTGAGTTCAATAGGTCAAAATCAACCCTACCGTATACAAACCATTTTCGCCCTTTGCCCCACTAAAAGATTCACATCAATCTGAGAGCAGCTTAAAATTCATATATGTATATAATATTTAATTTAATTGCATTCCCCAATATATCACGACTCTCGGTATTATTCTTAGCAGCTCTTGACTAATTCCATTTTTTATTCAGCCGTAACTGAATGTCGGATTTCACGACATTTTTACTCGCAAAAATTGTCGTAACGCGAGAACGGATGAGATGAATCGGCGCTAGGCGCGGTGGCCATAGCCAAGGAAAAATTGGAATACCTTTATCCGGAGTGATCTCATACATCCCAAAACAATCACACGGGCAGCCTCTCGCCATTATAACCTTAACTTTACACGCAAAAGCGACGCCGTTATGTATAGGGTGTACCGAAGGAAATAACCGTCATCTGTATTCGCGATAACATCGTAATTGAATGCGGTTGACGGGGATTTGCTATACACCGAGCACGCCCAACCCTCTCGCAGACCAACCCTCTCTCTCTTTCTCTCTGAGTCTCACCCCCCCCCCCTTTCCCTTCTGAGCACTGTCTTTCTCTCTCCCTCCCCCTGCCCCCTCCTGCCCCTTGCTCTCTTTCTCTTCCCATCTCTCTTATACACCATCCCACCCGTTACTACCTCACGAGTATTAATCATATCAAGGCGCGGAAAAATCTACCCTCCTTCTACCTATTCCATCTCGTTCTCTTGCCCTTATCCACCTCAGCGCCTACTAACCCACCCTTATTCATTCTCACGACCTTTCTTTCTCATCTTGGCGACGAGTCTACGTAACCAGGAAAAGATAGGCTACGCCAGGAGCGAATACTTTAATTACATTTTCAGGGAAAATCACAGGCTGTATGCGTGTACTCTAGTTAGGGTCTGATTTTCTAGACCGGAAGGGGTATATTCGAATTGGCGAATTCTCCGGTCACTGCTATGTAACAGAATGCACCTTCCTCGGGGGTCGGTTGTGCTGACATGAATGTTTCGGCTTCTTCGCAACACGGGGATGTCAGAGGGTGCCTTTTGGCTGCGGCCCTTTTGAGCGATGATTCTTTTTTTTTGAGACCCATTGCTAATTCATAGTAGAATGTAAACAAGGGTTAACTAACTTGGCTGCATCTGGAAGTGAACGCAAGTAGTTCCATGGAGGATAATCCTGAAATGGTCCAGCAATTCGCAGATCGTGAACGTAACTGAAACAGTATATATGTAATGGAGACTAATTAAAATCATGAAAAAAAAAGAAATAGATATAACATCCTGCCTACCCATAAAGAGCATAAGCGTAATCGTTCCTGAGTCCTTTCATCCTACCGCATTTTGTACATCCCAAGCGGCACAGCGTCTGAATCCATGAGGCCACCTTAGTCCTGGCATCAGGACACGGCATCATGGCTGCATATGGTCTAATTTGATACAGCAAAAACCAAAATTCCTAGTAACGAAAAAAAAAAGGAATATAAATTTTCCTTGTTCCATTAAGATCCATAAAAAAACCAAATTGCCATTCTAGAGTCGCACTATGTCAAGCTGATGATTCATTTCAAATTGATCTTTCTCGCAGCTCTCGTCTTGCTTATGAAAACTGCAAAGCATCTAGAATAAACGACCTCATTTCTATTAGCTGTTAGTGATTAATTATTTATTAAGAATGAGGTTGCACAACCTCCTCGTAATTATCAGGCAAAGCTGATATGTATTCGGACCAGGTCGTGTCCTGCTCCCATTCGGTACAGGGTGCATTGATGACTGTCATCGTAGACAAATCTTTCGTGGCTCCGGACGGTGGATCATTCTCGAAAGTTCCTGACAGCTCATCGTTGATCATATTAACGGTAATGGCTGCCAAGTATCTTAAGCGTATGAGAATTGATAAACAAATTTTTCTCATACGTCATCGATATTTTTGTTATTAAAAGCGTCAATATTCTATCGCATCCACAAACCTATTTCTCTTATCTCGCAAGATCTCCACGTGATACTCAGCGCCGAACAATTTATTAATCCATGGTAGCACTCTGGTACGATCTTGGCCGCTCGTTAGAGCTGGTGCCAGGTTTCTAATGGCTGCTCTGCAGAGACACATTTTCTAACCAAATAAACAATCCGTTTCCGTTACGTACCTACGTGCTGCGGAGTTTACCCGTAATATTGAAATTCCGTGGTGAGAGCATCACCCTTGGCTTTTAGTTTTGGAATTGATGACAGACTGGATAAATTCTTTGCAGCAGCCATATTGTCGAATTGGGATAAAAATTTTCAAGCGAACCTCAATGACACGTACAATGTTTCAGGAAACAAAGGAGGATATGCTGAAGTTTGTCTTTTTTTTTTCTTTTGTCGATACGAAATTTTGTCTCGTACTCGATACAGGGGAATCTAACTTTCTTGGAATGTCAATGGAATTGGACTGCCTTAAGACACGTGGCCACATTCCAGGGCCTAGTAAAGTCTTCTTAACATTTTCAAGCGATAAAATTTGACATACGAGGCCGCACCAAGGTTTGGCCCAACCCCCATGACAAAAGGGATGTTCGGGTCATAACGCAGTACAGCTCGCTGCTTCGGGGAGTTACTTGGCGGGGTTGAAAAGAATCCCACCCTTAATGTTCTAGACGGTACCTTTTCTTATACGAATGGTACCAGCATATACGTATCCTTCCTACGCTTCACTGACACAGTTTGAGTAAACGAAATAGTAGCGGAAAAGCGTATCTTTTGATATTATTTTTTACCACCCGATGAATCTTGCAACCCTTGTTAGAAACTAAGTAAACGATTAGAACGAAGATACGACCGATCAGAAAGTATACGTGAAATTTTTGTCGACTTCCAAAGGGACCACGGTGGTAGGGGTTGGTTAGTCAACCCTCTGCAAAGATTAATTGGAATTTTCCTGAAGCTCGTCTCGAGCGCGCGAGCATTTTCCCGAACATAATGCATAGCAAAGGATGACACCCTTATCTGGGGATCTTTAATTCCGACCGCAGCTAGGGGTTGCTCGGAACTCGCGTCATTTGTCTGTTGCATCAGCCGTAGGGGGTTGCGCCCTGGCTGGAGGTACCTACTACGTACGTAAACTGAGAGCCAAAGGGAGGAAAAGCCAAGAGACAGAGAGCGAGCGGCGCTTCGCTCTCGACTCTCCGCAGGGGATGGAAATTGCCTGAACTGATTTCATTTCGGGATAGATTATTTTAAGGGGATGTTTTTCCCGGGGTACGCCATGATTAATGTGATTTTTGAGAGGGGTCCAACTCACTCTAACGTTTTATACCACGTACATTCGCCGCGCGCTTCTTCCTCTTCCATCTCTCAATTCCAATTTTTTTCTCCTTTATTCTTCATCCCCTCTTCCGTACCCCCACACATGCACCCCCTCCCCTCCCCTCTTCGCTATCCATCCCTATCCGCCACTCTCGTTCTCGCTCACTCTCTCTCCTTCTATCTTCTACCACATTTGCCGGAGAAAATCTAATTAAATTTCTGCATGCTTCAAGCCGATAGGCACAAACGGCCACGCAACGTACGCACACGTATCCACGAATTCGTACGGCAACTATAACGTGCGGCCACGATAATGCGCAAGGCTTAACGTTGTGTGTAAGCTGGCCCATTAATATGAGCTTGATTACGTGCATTCCAGCGGGAAGTTTCATTTTGCGCGGAAAATTCAATGCCAGTCGACGAGAATGAAATTTCTGCGGTACACGTGTACTCTCTGCCGTACTCATCTACCAATTACGTATTTGAGTACCGCGCGGATAGCTACAAAAGCATGATCGTACGAGCCAACTGACATAATGTAAATTAGCGTGATTTTTTTTTGTATTAAAATTAATTTGATTTGAATGGAAGAAAAAAAAAGAAAAGACTTAAAAGGGAACGAAACGTGCCCACGAGTTTTGAAGAATTTCAACATCCCATTATAAAGTCTTCGTTGAATATAATAACAACTGACTTCGTGAGCTGGAAGACATTAGGGAAATTATCCCCCCGGCAAATCGACCAACTTCCCTTCAAAGAAGGTATTCCGTTCCCTTTTACTTCTTCTTTTGCTCTTCTATGCGCATCCCACCTGTGTACACTTGCCAGAACTATTTTAGCCTGACTTTCATGCATTTCACTAACCTCTTCCTCCTGCAAGTGATTTCTTCCTGTCCTGTCTCAATTGAGGAACGAAGATGACTTGTGGTCGAAGGGCTGATTTTTTTTTGGGAGATGGCCATGAGCTCGGGTTAAGAGTAGACGCACCTTTAAGTATTAATAAGAATGTATTTTTCGTCGGTATTAATCGAATTCTATTAATTATAATATATTAATAGTGTATTAATAATGATAGTATATACAGATGAATAACAAAAAGTATCTTATTACGGTACTAAAAGACAACAATAATTCCTTTTATACAATATAATAATATTTGTACTTAATCATACAGCGATGTAATATACAATTCGTTCGTGTCTTTAGAAAACGTATTTGTTTTGACCAAAAATTCCCCTTCTACCGTCACCGTCTTTGAGTTTCATATTATTTGTTTTTCTTTCTTTTTAACTCGTCGTTCCCCACCTTAAATCGTTTTCCAAACACGATACAATGCAGCTTGCATTCCTGTGAGTGTCATGTGTGTTTCATTGTGTGAGCGTATGTGTTTTTTAAAGTCGTGTTAGCTTTTTTTTTGGTATAGGTATTTCTCTTTTGGTTTTTAAATATAAAGCTATGACTAAGCCCCTCGCGAAAAAAAAAAACGTGATTCCTATGAGAATATCAAGTAATTCACAGAAAGCAACGAATTCACCAAGAAATTAAAAAAAAACGAACACAGTCTCCTATCCCTTACCTCGAAACTGCCAACAGAAGGGATGACAAAAATTTTCGAACTCCGTATCGGAGGGACATCTTTAAAGATCCTTACATTATAATCTTTGGTATTAGCTGTATGAAACCCACTTGCCACATTTTTTGTTCTTCCCTTCAAATTCTCATAGCTCGTCAATCGCTCGCCGACTAACGTCGCCTCGCACCGATTCAAAGAAAACAAGGAAAACACTTCCAACGCTCCGTCTGAATAAAAAGTGGACTCTAGTCACCCATCCATCCGACCCCTTAGAACATATAAAAAACGAATATTAATGAATAAGCATTCTGCGAGTGGGACAGAATTGCACGTCATGGCACGCAGATAACGCAGTGCGTTCGAGATACAAAACTTAAAAAAAGAAGCGAAGGTACCGCGTTCAAAATAAAAAATCACCGTATACTCAGTAGTTTTACAATTAAATTCTAGCACAGATATTTACAACTTCGTCTTCATTGAATTGATTCCTCCCATTATAAACTAGTGTCTCACTCGCGCCAGTTCACCCATTCTAAAGAAAATCACACCCCAACATTCTCATCCCTTATATCCACACAGTCCCATACCCCGCTTCATGCGTCAACCCCTTCGCAAGAAATATTTTACATAAACTTCATTCTTTTCCCCCTTCATTTACCACGTACATATCGTACCATATTATACAACGTATTTCCTACGGCTACACCTCAGACAGACGCTGATCGTTCAAACCATAAAAAATGGTCGTCCGACTGCACGACGCTTCTTCTTCTCCATGCGAGAACAAGAAATTTCCATAGCCCCAAGAGGACCAAGTCACTCACAAGAATCCTCTTGATCATAGACGTAGGCAGGTCATCTGGGTTTTCAAGATTTTCCAAAAACCTCCAATCACCACCAGCCCCTCGTAATTCCGTCAGCCGGGGGTAGAACAACAAGAAGAAGACAAGAATGGAAAACGCGCTTCTAGTATCCATCCAGACATCTGAGCTTCTTCAGGGGCGGCGGGGCCTCGTCTCAGCTCGTGGGTGCAGGCATTGACATAGGGGGTGGTTTGACAGAGCCAATCCCAGGACCGGAAAGACCATTGTTGTTCATATCACCTGGACCACGTGGACCGGATCCTATGGTACCGTTGATCGTTGGCGTACCACCGGACATCTGACCCTGTCACACATTATCACAACAAAATCCACATAAGCATACATCACGTATTAACGATACAAATCATATTGCAAAGACTCTGAGGGTTTAACGATCAATATAGAAAAATCAAAAGACTTACGTTCGACACGTGATTGTGCTGCTGTCCAATATTCTGTCCCAGGGGTTGCGCCTGCTGATGCGGATGTTGCAGAGGATTATGATTAGGGTGCATATTCTGTCCTGGTGGCGTAGGGGTCGGTGGTAGCTGTCTCTTGATATGCGCCAAAGAGGCGGGGGGATGTAACGCCATATTAGCGAATACCAACCTTTCCTCGTAATCGTATTCGCAGAGAATCTTATTCTCGCACAGGTAGAATCTGTCGCCCACGCAGAAACTGAAATCAGACAAAGTACATAAAACTCTTTAGAGATTGCCGTTATACAAAAAAAATATTATACAAAAAACAATACCGTAAAAGCCATACCCTACAACTGTCTTTGTCTCTAAAAGGTATGCTTACAAACGGAAAAAAAAAAAACATCTTTAACCCCATTTTCTTTGATTCTACAACAGCTCTGCTCCAGATTCATCCAGCATCCGTCCCTTGTGTACAGTTTATAGTATAGATATAAGGTACATGTAAAATCCGTCAAGAGCGTTAATGTTAAAACGAATGTAACGGACGACACGTATCATAGCAATGAAAAACTAGAAGAGCTATCATGAAATGGCACAAGGGTTTATATGCCGGGTACAGTTAGCAGCCGTTATATATATATGTATATATACCGCCATAGCCATTACTGGCAACAGTAACAGTAACAACAGCAGCAACGGGTACGAACGTCGAAGCTAATGATTACCACGAGCATTCGCGGCTGTCAAGCAAATAATTATCGGCCTTCAGTGTCTGCCGGCCGTGCCGATTCCGCGCACATCCGCTTTGATCCGGCCGGAAATGCGAGAGGACTGACTGGCTGCCCGAGGTAGATACTCATAATCGCACGGCAAATAGAATTATCACATTGCGCGAACGGGTCATTCCGGGGTTGCGTTTATTCCCATTATGCGAGCGTTATTGGCCATCCCTAGCTGCGAGAACGAGGCTGGAGAAAGAGGAAGAGAAAGAGGAGATAGAGAGAGAGAAAGAGAGAGAGAGATCATACAGAGAAGTCTATAGCTCATTCTATTCGCCAACCCCACAAGCCAGACCCCTCTTTCATTCTCCGTTTCGAACAATCAAGTCCTTTCGTTGCCAATTCTCTCGCGTTACGATACTGCTGCTGCATTATGGGTAGATGCTTCCTTTTTTCTTTTTTTTTTTTTACTTCACTGCCGATCTACTTGATGATCCAGAGTCCGTGCTCTGTTGGGATCGGTTGGATTCGTTTGAAACTGTCAAGTGAGCGCGTGCAGTGAATAGTATACATATATGCATTGACGATCGTGAGGCCATTTTTGAAATTTATCAAATGGTATGAAATGTTAAACGGGTAGAAATTGTCGAGAGAGTGAGAGAACTCTCTGGCACGCACACGCTCTTACTCTCTGCATGGAAAATTTCAATCTGAAGCACACGCCTGGATAACTCTACTGAATCTTTAACGAGGGTACCTGGGCGAGAGGGACGAGGGGGGATGATGTCAGCGGGGACAGGAGGTCGGCAGGACATAAGGGAAGTACGCAAAGGAGTGGGAAGGTGAGTAAATGCTAGGGACCAACAGAGAGAGAGAGAGAGAGAGAGAGAGAGAAAGCCGGTCTGGACCCGATTGCGACTCGTCCGGCCACTCTAAATAAATAAATGAAATCGCGAACGGCAATGTGTGACGCCATTAGGGCCGCTTTACTGCCGCTCCTGGCCGAAGCTTCAAAGAATAATACGAGACAGTAGAAGCGCGCTGGAAATAAGGTTCACCGATGCGACAGTAAAAAATGCCTCGTGCTGCTGTCTCGTGTCCGATAAAAATACGTGGAACCAAAAGTATCGATATTGACTCTGGCACATCGAGTATCGCTGTCTGGATATTATCGATATACGAGAAATCGAGGAATTTTTCTTGTCCCTCGGCGTCCAAAGCTCTCGTTAAGTAGTGCAAGTGAGACGAATCTTAAGAGAGTAAGATCGAGGGTCAATAGGTTAAGAAAGAATCGCATTGAATCGATGAAATAGAGGGAAAGAAGCTCTTTTCGGATCGTAGGGTTACTTTTTAATTGGACGCTCGTTAAATTAGACCGGACGTCTTTTTAGGAGAGTGCCTGCGGAGCTAATTGGATCGGTAAATCATCCCCTAACCAGGAGGAGAAACGACAGGAGGAGTGAGTATGGTGGAGAGGGTACACGGGATAGAGACAGAAATAGAGAGAGAGAGAGAGAGAGAGAGAGAGAGAGAGGGGGGGGGGGAGGGAGAGCAAAGGCACGAAGAACAGTAGTGCTGCTAAGAGAATGAGTAGAAGGTGTGGGTGGCTAGCAGCCACCTCGGGCAAACCCTTTATTCCGTGTTATTACAGTCTAAAGTTACCCCCGTGTAATTGTTGCTGTTTAATTGCAAGTTCTAAGTCGTCCGCTCCCGTTACACGCGGCTCGTAATTGCGCCGAAAGTTTCTCGTGTGACGAGGGACACGTGCTCGTGCGCATGCGCAAACTGAGACGCGACTGGCGACAGACTTCTAACCACCCTTAACCACCTCTGTGCACCTTAACCGTCGCAATTGCTATAGCACGGCCAACCTTAAAAATAATCCAGATGGCAGTTCGATCGCTTAGCAATTTTCCCTAAAACCCTAAGATCTGTTATCCTTAATAAATGTAGGATAAATTCACGTACACACCCCCGTGTACATGGATTTCAGTATAATCGAATATATCCAAAGGAGTCTATACGTGGACCTGACATTCTCTATATCGCATCAATTTCGTTTACCCTCCGAGAGTGCTGCCGTCTGTAGTACAATTCGCGAACCGAATGAATATTTTTATTTGAATATCCAGAATTTTCGAGCCGTTCGATAAAAAGGGTTACAAGGAATAAACGATATTGGTATACAGGAATACCAGAAGACGAGTAAAAGAGGGTTTGTCTTCGATGAAGATAGAGAGGGAGGGGGAGGTTAGATTGGGAGAGATGGAGAGGGAAAAAAAGAGTCCAGTTTTGTGGATAAACGCAGGGTGACATAACGAAAACGAAACAGGGGTAGCTGTAGTCGACGCGGGGGCTTCGGAAGGAGGGGGGCGAGGGGGGATTGTAATGGCACGGTACGAGAGGCATTGTCGAAGGATAGACAATGCCAGACGATAAAAACGTAAAATTGATGCTCTTTTGTTCGTATTGTTTGAGAAGCTGTACAACGTTTGTTGCACGCCCGGACGAGCTATTACTATTGGCTTGAAACTACAAGCTCTCTTTTCCTTTGGGCGTCATAGCGCTCCTGGCAGTCGAAACGACCCTCTCTGCGTTACTCTCGCCCTCTGCCTTCTCTGTCCCTCTTCCTCACTCGGCCGACTCCGTACAGACTGGCAACTGTTTCTACCCATGATCCTTCGCAGCCGTAATACCCTCTCCCCTCTATATCCTGAATCGTATCTATACGTGGCTCGCGCGCGGGGCCAATAAGCTTCCATTGTTGTCCTTTAGCGGCCTGTACAGTTTTCCACATTTTACAAATTTTTCGCGATGCGTCCTCGTGACCCTGCGAAAGGCTGCGTGACCCATCGTTACATAGTTGGTGTGCAAGAAAATTTACAAAAATTCGACAGATCCATTTTCTTCAATTAATCACCAGAATCCAATATAATCAATTACGCAAAGCATCATTGACAACCAAGAGTAACGAGGCACGCCTAACGCAGCAGAGCGCAATTTCAGTCCAATTCGTAAAGCTTTCATGTTCCTAGCTGGGCTGATCGTCGTGGGGTAGAGGCAGAGGGCGAGTGTAACCTTTAGCCACCCCGTGGCGAGGCAATCTCGCTCGGAGCGGGCAATTTGATACAAAAATGTCAGCAGTATCTGGATAATTATATAACTGGCCGTTGACGCGAGGGTGGGCCAGACGGAAGGCGACGCAAGGGTAGTAAGGATCTGGTATGACTGAATGAGATAGCGAGAGAGACAGGAAGAGACACGCTGTATAAGACAAGGGAAAGTGCGAGTGAGGCTTTTTGTCGAGAGGGAAAAACGCGAAGCAGGGGTGATTTCCCAACTGGCCTGTAAACCAACCCCTAGAGTGGACTGTGTCTCGCGACCGGGCCTTCCTATATGTACACGACTTCCGGCCCTATCCGGTCCCACCACGTATAAGAATATGTGATGTATAGGCTATCTCTGTCGTAGGGTTCTTCGGGTCTCGACGATATCTATACCTCACACGATATCCCATACTCAGACTCCGACACTCACAACCACCGTGGATCTGTACATACGTGTACAGTGGTCGCCACTAGGGGTGGTATTTTTCACGGAGATTGCCGACGCAAGACAGATTTTTCAATTGGGAGCCCCAGAACCATCCCTTCCAAGCAGTCTTACCGAAACGATCCCCCACGTTGTCATCTTTTTATTGCACCCGGGTATATGTGCCTTTCAGCAATAAAAAATTAAACGATTCCAAACGATAGGCAATTGGATAAGGGTATGTGCATTCCTTGTTATCCCTTTTTTTATATATATATTTTTTTCTTGTGCTTTAATGTTTCTCATACTCACCGATGGTTGCACTGCTGACACGCAAAACATTCCAAATGGTAGACGTTCGCTCTTGCTCTCATGACCATCTCGAATGCTGGAATAATTTTGCGACATGCTGCGCAGAGTCCTGTACTGCCGAAAAGCCTCAAATAATCCCTTTTGCATAGGATTAAATTGGCTTTTGTGTAGAGGGTCGATCCGACTTCGCCTAATCGGCAGTCACAGCAGCCGCACTTTAGGCAATCTTCGTGCCAGTAGAGATCCAGGGCTTTCAGTAGATACCTATGCATATATATCAAAACTGCATAAATCATATGGCACTTTGAAGTAATTAGTGTTTTCTTTTTTCTTATTCAATATAAATGAACATTCTCTATAAAACTGACCTTTCGGTAATTGCCTTCCCGCAACCCGCACACTCTTGCTGACTGGAGCCATTGTTACTAGTCTCTGATTTGCTCACATCCATCGTCATTGTGATCTGAGCTATACCACCGTCTGAAACAGGAATGCATAAAGAATATGTAAAGTTAGTCTATGCTTATGCATGCAGGAGCGACAAAGGAAGGACGAAAAATTACTTAGGAAAAAATGTGAATGATCCGCGACGAGTTGGCGACAGTAACGACCAAAGCTCACCTCGTAAATCAGTAACGACTAAACGTACATAAATAACATCGATAATGCGATAAAATTTATTATACACAAGCTGACAGTAACATTGAATAATAATTATGAAGCAATGGTAATCGACGCTAGGAACGGTACAATCGACTATACGCAGTTAATCTTAAAGAATTTCAAAATTAATTTCAAGTTAAAAAAAGAAACTTCTTTCAAACAAAAATGACTAATTATTAATACAGCGAGAAAAAAAGAGAACTGATCATGAAAACGTGTAAAATGTCAAATACATAATTTTTACAGCACGCATGGCTTATCTCCGACACAGACTATAAAATTTCCAAACGCAGCACAACACAGAACCAACCTACATATATCGTGCACAGCAGGGCGTCTGCCCGTCGCGAAATGCTGGCGTCGTACAATAATTAGCGTTGCTAATTGGAGCGTCGTCCATCGGCTCAGGCACAGCGGCTTTCGTGCCTGGCGCCCTTACGCGCGAGACAAAATATTTTTAACTGATCTCTCCTCTTAACCCTTCCACCCCCCTTTCCCATAATTTGCACAAAGTACGAATATCGGCAAATGCCAAGTAAAATTAGCCCACATTTTCCGCGAGTTCTGGCATTTCGCCTTTTTCCTTTTTCTTTTTATACAGACATTTTTTTATGGAAAATCGCTTTAACCAACCACCGCCCCCCCCCCCCGCCCTCCCGGTGATAATAAAAGAGTGAGGTACAGGTAACGCAAAAAAGAATAAGAGAAAGAAAGCGTAGCGCGAAATTCTTGCCATCAAGGCGTTCCCGACTGTAAGGGTGATGGAAACAACGAGGACGCGATGCAGGGGGGCGCGGAGGGCGACTAAAGTAGTGGGTGAAGAGGCAGGGGTGGGATAAGGGACGGGGAGGGCACGGGGGCTTAATTAATTAGCCGGATACTTTGAGTAACAATCCATTATTACATACAAACATTCCCCAGCCCCCGGGCCGAGCCAGCTTTATGCTGCTAATTGGCCTTCTCAGAGCTGGGAGACCCGCGCGAGTTATAAACGCCCCTCCTTCCTCTCTCGTAGAGCCCCCCCTTCTGCGCCCCCCGGCTCTGCCACCCTCGCCAGCCTAGTAGTACATCCCTAGTAGTCCTCCCTAGATCTCCTCCGTCAACTCCCACTTCATCGAGATATCCCCTCCCCTCCCCCCTTGCCCCTTACTACTCCGCGCACACATAACTACTAGCGAGAGGGGTGCACGACTACGTGCGAGTGCCACTAATAATCTGCGGGGATGTTTCGAGAAGGCAAAGAAAAAAAATGCCAACCCTTGCAATTCGTCCAGGTATACACACGAACGGGAGGGATGCCTTGTTAATTGGAAAGGAAATGAAAGAAAGGAGGCTGCTGCCGCTGTTGAATTAGCATCTAAAGAGATTGTCCGTCAAAGATTCAGAGCTGGATGAAAAGAAAAACTATAAATTCCGTAATGAAATATGCCACAGGTATACTAATTCGATTTTCTATTATTATACATAAATTGCGCCTACGAGTCGTAGGTATAACAGGTCGACCAATGTAAAGGCGAATGGCATTGAATGACGAAGCGTATATGCAGTGTTTGAAATCGGGGGAAAAGAGGGATACCCGATAAAGTTACCTGATAAGGCTAATATGCAATTAGTGCGTGCTCATTCTAAATCAAAGCGATCCGAATTAATCTTCTGATAACAGGAGGCGATAGCGCGACTGCTCTTTACACGGGAACTTTTTCCCTGGCACTCGGCGGTAGAACAATATAGATATAGGCGTCCGCACGCATACGCGTACAGTACGGTCCATGCGGGACAGTGATATGATTACGCACTGAACAGACATCGTTAAATGGTAAAAAGCATCCTGGCGAAAATAACGAAAGCGAAAGACAGCAAAGGCTGTTCGAAACGATAAATAACGTAGGACAGAAATACGGCAATATTTGATCGACGAATCCGCGACGAATACAATTTTTTATTTGGTCAATAAGAGACGCCGTTTGAGATTATGAAAGTGCCCTAACAGCAATATGGGGACGCCCGTCCATCCCCCGCAGACCATCCTCCATGACCACCCGGGCAAACTCACCCTGAACTCTGAACCCTGAACCGCCGTCGACAGCGGCCAGAAAGTAAGGCTAAGTATAGAGGGGGGAGAGAGAGAGAAAGGAAAGACGGGAAGGAAAGTTTAATAAAAATGTCAAATATAAAATAGCCAGCAGGGACGGACATTTAGGAAATAAATAAATGTAAAAGAAAGATGGCCGACCCAGAGAAGGACAGGTAGAAAGGGAGGCAGCAGAGCATATATCGAAGTAGAGTAGCTCATGCAAGGGTGCCGCCACTCTACCATCCCCTATTGCTACTTGCTACCGCTTGCTGGTATGATAGCGTCACTGTACGATGTATCGTATATAAGAAAATGGCCCCAATATAATATTATGACGAGATCCCACGGCTGACCCAACTCTATTCAAATAGCGCTCGCCATGCACTTTGCAATTTTATGAAATTTCTCTCTTTTCCTTCTTCCTTCTATGCACGACCCAAGAATCCATGCGGACTGATAACGTCCAATATAGTTTACGCTTCACGCGCTTAGACGGATTTCCGTCGTGAGACAATTTCGCGGGGTAAGGTAAATAGAAAGACTTTCTAATATTTTAAACGGTCGTATCCAAAAAATTAGCAACTGCTACATTTTTCACAGAGGTCGAGGTAGCTCTGAGCGAGGGTATAATTTGGGGGTCTAATAATGATCATACCCACCTAACCAACCCTGGCCGAGATCCAGCCAACCCACCCACTCGAGGACCGTGTCATTATACTATGAAGTAGAGAGGCTGCTAATTAGTCATTAGCGGAGGAAAAAGACACCTCTAACGGCGTCCACGTTGGCGTCGACGTCGATGTCTACGAGTCTCCGGCAGAACCGACGGGGCAGTAGGAACGCTACTGGGAACGGGAACGGCACCGGAGCAGCAGCAGCAGCAGCAGCAGCAGCAGCAGCAGTCCCAGCAACCAGCAGCCCAGGAACGGTAGACTTGAGCAAACAGGGTGTAGCTTCTAGCCTGCGTCTAATTGGACCCCCAGCGATGTAAGTTCAACTAATTGAGACCAGCCCCGTTACTACCGCGTTACTGCTATACGAGAGCCTCTCTCTTTCTCTCTCTCTCTCTCCCTCTTTCGTACTATCCTGCTCTCATCCGCGACCAGATCCTCTCTTTGCGTCTTCCCGATTCGCCCTATCCCACGATATCCCCTAATTAATGAATTGCAATACACATCCACAGACAAAGTCACGAAGCTTCTGTTAATTTTTTAATAAAAATATTGATTGGATAATGAAACTAAAAAAATATTCAGAAAATTTTGAAATCTCTACAGGCATCTTAATCGTTCAGTCGTACATTGATAAAGGTCTAGTTGAGAGTACAGAGGTTTATATATATACAATATATATATATATATACACATTTGTATATGTATTGACATATATATGTATATATATACTCACGAAGATTCCTGCAGGAGTGGATATCTGTCCCCCAGGAAGAACGAGAAGAGAAGAACCTAGCGAAGCTTGTTAGGCGTCGGCGAGCTCGCTATCTTCTAATTGGCGATATAATGATCCTGAAGGATGGAATCCCGTGATCCTGAAGGACTAAGGAGCACCCTCCTTCGTACCTTTCTCTACCCGCCTACCCTTGTTAGGGGTGAAATTAAAATTTCGTCCTCCGGATCTTCGCTCGTCTCTTGTCCCCGAGTGAGCTCGTTATACGAGCTAAAATTTATACGTATTTCCGCCTAAAGTTCCATCCACACGTGAATGGCAAACGATACTCTCGGTTTGAAAATGCTCTTCGCGAATACCAGGGGGAGATCGGGTTACGCCATATACCGTACTCGAGAAAATGTTTCCGAGAAAAATAAATATGCTCGGACGTAAAAGATAAGGGTGATTCTGAATCCCAAAAATAGGGTATAATACGCATAAAGAGAAACTGGCAAAAAATCGTAGCGACCAAAATGAATAATTCACGAGGTAATAAGGAATGATTTTTTTTTTTTATACGAATTAACATCTCTGCCAAGCAGTGGCCAATGACTGAGAGGGGGGGTTGGCTCCTCGTAGGTTGGAGCCGCTGGGGTGGTCTCAGATTCTATTAAGATCTCGGTAAGTCTTGTTACACGGAGACGGCACGCCGCAAATCTCGCAATAAAACAGCCACCGCCTGTACCACTACCTTGACTTTCGCCAGCCACTGGTTTCGTTTCAGCATCAACCCGTAACCGAGCGAGTAAATGAGAATATTTTTTACGGATAAAGCATGAGAGAGAGAGAGAGAGAGAGAGAGAGATATTTAGGCACTCTTAATTATTAAAAACCAGTACAAAAAATCAAATTGACGAAAGACCTACTCCAAAAAAGCCTCAAAAAATAGTAACTGAACGTAAGTCTATGTGCCTGGATAAGGTTCGAGAACCTGTTATCTGATAAGAGAATTGAAATAAGAGCCAATCCTGATGGTGGAAAAATATAGGAAAGCAACACTACGGTAAATAAGACGAAATGAGGAAACGAGTGAAGACTAGGATACCTTTGATTTCGGATACCGGTATACAAAGAGTCAAGAAGAAGAAGAACTAAGCTTGGAAGTAGCCGAAGGCAGAAGATGGGTTTGGAGTGTAGTTGGATGTAAGGGTGAGAGACGAGTGCAGGAGGGTAAAATCAATCAAAACATTAATTGAAAGAGCCTCGAAGACAATGGGGGCTGCTAGCCAGGCTAAGGCGGTAGAGGCAAGGATAGTCTCGATAATCGAAAGATATCCAACCAGCCAATGGGCATCACCCAACGAAAAGACGAACGAGTTGGAAAAAGGGAGGGTTGAAAGAAAATTCTTCGAGGCTGTCCAAGAGGGTAGGGGATGGTATAGAGAAAGAGAAATCCCGGCCGATCTAGAATGTCCAGGAGTGCCAACCGATCGTCCAGAAACTTTCAAGGGAGAAATAAAGCGCCCGTTCTGCCCGACCAAACGGAAGTATCGTTAATTGTTCATTATTGAGATCTTCAAACGAATCAAACCCTCCCCCCCCCCCACCCTTTACACCCCCGATCCATTATCACTGTACTATATCCTATTATATACGATTCGACCAAGAGGCCCCTTTCATTTTTTCTCGTTGTACAATAGCTTGAAAAATTTTTATCAATCTTACTCACGTACCGCCCAAACCCTTTGCACTCGTATTTTGACCCTAAAGAAAAATTCGACCGTGACACATTACAATGTGAACAACTATCGAAATCTATTATACTCTAGCCATAAGGTCTTAAGGCCATTGTTGACCCCGTTAAGGTCTGTGGACAGCGCACTGCCACCTGCCGGGATATCGCCAAAACTCGCAGTGGGGTCGTTTCAATTCCCGTGAAAGCAACACTTCGGCAGAGCCACCCTTGACTCGCAGGGAAACTGAACTCGGTTGACCCAGGGTCTCTGACTGGTCAGTCGTAAGATATTGAGGGTACGCTTTAACTTAAGGAGATTATACTCCCCCATTTTCCTATATCGAAATGGAGTTTTATTACCCCCATGCTGTAATATTGCAAAGCGACGTCCGAAGATGTATGGCAGAGAGAGAGAGAGAGAGAGACAGAGAGACAGAGAGAGAACGACGGTAAAAGAAATATATACATATATATTACAAACCTTGGCATCAATTCAATGACAAAACAACGGTAAACAACCAGGGCAACTACCATATGCGGTAAAACGTGCAGAGAGGAAGACACTGAAGAAAAAAAATTTTTTTTTCATCAAATAACCAAATATCACAAGACGATACTACAAATTTCTCGAACCTCTCTAGAGTTATCTTTTTTTACGGCGTGACACACGCCTACCGTGCGAGAACCGCGACTCTCAAAATCTACGTCATATTTCCGCTTTTAGCCGGAGCTAATTAGCCGTACCAATTTGTCGCGCAAAATAAACGTTTGCTCTGTTCTCAATTTATTTGTGTGCACAGCGGCGTACCCATACACCGAACAAACGCACAGGAATATACATACGCAGTGAGATATATATATATATATATATATATATAAATATATATAAAGAGCTATCATAACGAATGAGGAGTGAATGGTAGAAAGAGATAGTGAGAATAAGGGATGGCGTGCGCACGAGAGAGAGAGAGAGAGAGAGAGAGAACACTACGTAAGCCAGAGGCATCTATATCTTAACCCTTCTCAAACTTCAAACGAAATAATTAAGCCATTCTCTTTAGCCGCGCGGCTAACGAGCCCCGCGGCTCTGAAACTAGTGCCAATTATCGAAATCCAAACGAACGGATACATTCACATCCATAGCCACGGTAGTGACGGAAAGGAGGGGGGGTTGAGACTGCCGGATGGGCTGGCTTCATTATATCAAGGGGTTGTGCGATTCAACAACCGAGCGGGCCCCGCTGCGAGAAGCAACCAACGACTTCCCCCTTTCTCATTCCCTGATTCTGTCCCTGACTTAAACTCCTCCTTCAACTCCCATCCTTATGTATAAGCTAAAGCCCGTGTTACACTGGTAGAGAAGTACGCTTTTCAACAGTTACTTTTTATACCTTGTTCTTCTTCTTGAACGAATACGGCTGAATTAATGAATTTATCAAATTTGCTTATACGAACGTTATTGTATCAGCTGTAGTTAATTTATTGCGCAGATAAATATCTTCGAATTGGTTAATTACTATTTCATCGATATGACGTGTTTCCAGTGTTATACGTTAGCGTACTTTATGTAAATGAGAATTTTTAACTATTTACCTCCAATTTCTACATATCGGATGACACATTAATTTACTTTACATTAGAGCGTTTTATTCCTCATTATGATTAGTAATATGTTATCGGCCTAGTTACTTTATTACCTGGCAATAGGTGAGAAGCATGTGTTGTCCGTCACGTTTGGAGCAATTTTGACTAAGAGTTCATCAGCTCCTTCGTTAATTTGATTCTGCCTCGCCTCGTGGGAATTTCGTGTGGTAGTTAGTATTTCGATATTTTTTCTTTAATTTCTAGCAATTTTGGTTTTCGATACACACGTACGAGTGACGCACATAAACTAGATTGAGATTGCGATGTAAACAACACTGTGGCGTATTGTGGCCAATTAGTTTGTACTGCACCATTTGATTGATTAATTGTATTGCAAGTGGAACGAAAATCTTTTATCACGGATCCTTTGCATCCCGAATGCGTTTAACGCGTGATGATGGAAAAAACGTAAATACGGAACGCGTTTAGGAGTCGTGAAGCTGCCGCTTCGGCAGCTGCTTGTACACTGTCGCGTGTGCTCGCGGCACGCTACCAACAGTGATAAAACCCCACCAGAATATTTCCCCTGAATCTCCCCACCGAAGTCACTCGTCATCCCCGTCGAGTCCGTTCCATCCCTTCTACCCTGAACGTTTCCCCTACTCTGCTCCGGCAAGCGTCACCCCTCCAGCCGCACGATTTAGCCCCACGATAGTGCTACATTTATCTGACGAATGCTCACTGATGAATTTTGAAAATACGACAAGATAATTGAACACATGAATAAAAATTTTTTTTAATTTTTGCTATCGATGCAATCACTGTATCGCGTGATAAAAAATAACTGAATTGTTAGTATTGTATTCAATAAAAGTATTGAATTCAACGTACAGGGTTTTGTACACAAAGCCATAGAGATTCCGTGAAAATGTTAGGGGTGGTTTGATAAAATTTTAACTGTCACAACCGTTTGGAAATTGCGCAACGTGGTAACCTCCCCTGAGTCGGTGAAATCGCGAGACACCCTATACCCCTACATTCCGTAGTGTCCTCTACTCTGTTGAATGTAGGGGCAGCATCCCCACTGCGTCGGAGTTTCTCCCATCCGCCGTGAGCACCCCTCGCGAAGGCCACACCTCCCATTACAAAAATTACATTGGCCGCTGATTTAGTGTTGTATAACGCTTCTAAGGGGGGTGGCAGCGGGTGACCGGACCGGGATTCAGGGGTTGGGTGGGAACTAAGTAATGAAAGGGTTGCCGGTTCGAGAATCACGGAATCATTCGCCAGATTAAATTAGAAAGGCTATGACCTTTTTTTTCCTCCTCTCCCCTCTCCACGAAAGGACTGCAAAATGGATTAGGCCGTGTTTACAGCGGGCTCGCGAAGGCCCCTTTTAATTAGTAGGTGATTTATGATGAGCTACTGATTAAATCGAGAGCAGAGCCCCGTGTGACGCCCGTCATTCCCTAAAATGCCTTTCCATGTTCGAAAATCACCAACCACCTTTGCGCGCTCCCTTTCTGTGCGCACCTTTAATTAAAACTACTCTTACCTAATAGAAAGAATCCACGAAACCGGTCGCTATTTCAGAAAGCATGAATCACGCATTTCCCAAAACATACCCTTATCATCCTCCAATCTTATCTATCCATTGTATCGCTAAAAAATATCGGAAAATCATCAGGTAAATTTAAAAAAAAAAGAAATTTAAAAGCTCCACTTTCCCAACGAAAACTATGAGCTTCTCGAATGCGAAAACATTTCCAACGAGTTGGTTTCTCGTGATACAGGTGGGGGCTAGGTAGGTGGTAAAGGGGTAAATCTTGACACTCCGAAATGGAAGGTAGGGACGGGAAGCTTGAAGTGAAAGCCTGAGAGAAAGAGTGAAAATGGCAAAAGAGAGCAAGGGAGGTCCACGGGTACGATAGAGAGACCGAGTACTAATCACTTCTAGGGACTTTAATGGAGGTTTTCTGTACGCTGTCTGCTTTGTCCTCTACTTATAGCACTCTGCTGGAACTAGAGTGTCTCGAATGAAAAGTCGAGCTCTATCATTACGAGCATTAAAATCGACCACTCTGCAACGTAATGAGAACTTCCGTTTCCTGGTAGCGTTAGTGACACTGCTAAGAGACTTAAAAATAACCCCCAAAATAAATACCCCATTACCGATAATTCTTAATCAAGACGCAATACATTGAATCGTTTCCGTTTCTATTTACCGTTAAAAAAAACCCCACGAGCTCCAGCACGCACGGGGCGACGGCAGAGAGAAGGCAAAATCCTAGAGAAAAGAAAAACTCCCATACGGACCTCAGATATTGGATGAAGTATTTACGAAAATTTGATGGTAAAGTTGCTCCCTTGGACAATTCACGATATTGATACCCCGAAGGTTCTTCATCACGCAAGTGGGAAACGCGTCTACGGGTGCCCGAAGGTAACCGAAGGTCCACCTTCGTTTCGTTTCGGGACTCTTGCCCAATAGGGTGGATCAAGAGTTCCTTGACGGTGGGCACGTCCTTACTTATGGCTATGTTAGTTCTACCTATAGATATACCATATACAGAGTATATAGCATAGCGAACACACAGAATTCACACGGACTCGGATAAAACGCCACGAAGTCGGGAGAATTTATTATGCATGGGGCTGATGTATCGGACATCAGACGTGAGCATGAGGGAGAGAGGGTGAGTCGGGGAAGAGAGGATACGTTACTCTCAAGAGTGGACCTGGAAGCTGGACCGTACACGAGACAGTGAAAGAGGATTCTATGGATAAGAAGAAGATGGAATAAAAGTAGGGGTGGGATATGCTACAAGACCAAACCCATCTATGCCCAGCATCCTTGCAGTACCACTGGTCAAAGATCCTATATAGCTACATATAGAAACATATGTATAATCCAGACCCTAGAGAGAGCGGTCACGTCAGTCAGTCAGCCAACCTTCTAAGACGTACCTATTATATTACTTGAGTAGCAGGAAACTTCGAGACGCATCGAAGATGATATTTCATTTCGTTATAAAAATAATAGAACAAGCATGGTTCCATGTCCACGCTGAATATTGTTAACGAGTCTGATGAAAAAAAAAATAGAATAAAGGACAGTGATAGAAGAGAGAGAAAAAGAGTTTACGTATTCGGGTACGTAATAAATTTTGGAAGATCGCGGCCCAATGGCATCGATACTTGCGTGGCATAGATACTAAGAGCTTTTCTGAAAGAGCAGGGGCTCCATTAGCCGACTCGGCTGTCTCCTGAGTCCATTACAAGATGAGGCGGGCAATCCCCTCTCTACCTTATACCATCCCTCCGCAACTCCTGAAAACCTTCCTCCCCACGTCAGAGATCCCTTATACGTCCACACTGTACAACTTTCACCCTCCTACCTTACAACCTATATAAGGTCGGTGTACGGTAGCTATACACTGACCTTTGTATCCTTCCATCCCTTGTGATCGGTTCTTTTAACTTTTACTCAACCCCTTTCAAGAAGGTTATTCTTTCAAAGATCCAAGCGTTATATCTAGTATTTCCACTTTTATCACTCTTTCAAGGATTTAGCGTCGTCATATACCCTGAACCCAAGGTTGGCATCGCCTGACCTGAGAGTCCCACGGTTTCACTCTCTCCAGGTTATCTCAGGTAGCAATGTGCACGCAAGACAAAATATACACAGAGAGTCCAAGTACCGCGAAAAAAAAAACATTCAAGAGTGTCCCAAAGGAGTAGAAAAAAAAGGGGAATGAAAAGAACAAGAGAAAATTATAAAATAAAAAGAGATAAAAGTGAAAAAAGGAAAGCGCGAATTTGGCGAAAATTTTTCTTCCGAGAGACGCGCAATCCATACATGCATGGGACGATGGCCATTTTTTCCTATCGCGTTATTCGAGATAAAATATATAGTAGAGCCCGGCCACTCTGGATACTTAAACTAAAAGCAGAGCGCGTAGGCCGCCGCGACGGCCCTTGATTTATTCACTCGCTGAATCTTTTACCAACCACCCCCTGCCGCACAGCGCCACCCCCCCACCCGCACCCCTCTCACCCACCCCCACCCCCATTGCCTAGCCTCTCACCATGCTGCCAGTATAGCCCGTCTGCTGCTGCTGCCCCCCACCCCCACCCACCCCCCCCATTCCCAACTGCTTCTGGTCTTGTTCACCACCCTCACCCGACCCTTTCAACCCCCCCATACCGATGTCTCTTTCCAGTTGCAACTCGTATCCGAAGTTCCACTTTCAAGGACATTAAAGTTCCTTTGAATAGCCAGTTCCCTCCGAGCTCCTTTTTTCCTCTCTCTTCCTCCCTCCTACTTTCTTTCGATTTTTTATCCTACACGCACATTTCGACTTTTTCTCTTTGAAATACTCCCCCTCGTCCTAATACCATTGCCAAGTGTCACGTGACCCCTTTTCAGTTGGACCTTAAAAAAAACTATCACCCATACGTCTCTCCGTTCCATTCTTAAGTAATTCCACAATTTCCCTACTATAAGCTGTCCATTCATCTCGGCGTTGTATAATATACATATATACACGTATATGGCTAGATACGGTAAAGGGATGGCAGTGTAAAAGTTTTTCAAACTGATCCATAGACAAGTCTACAGTTAAAACGATCCTATTAATCCGTCGTGGCGTTTAAGTGATGGGATCGATCTAAGGGCTGGTGGTAGCGATCGGGTAATAATTTTGAAAAATGCAATAATAGTGCGTTCGTAGCGGTAATAAATAAATTGTTGAGAGCCGTCCGCACACACCGATTATATGAAGAGGTATAGGCAGCAGACAGTCAGGCAGGCAAGCAGGCATGTGGGGTGGATGGATATTGCTTAGTGGAGACTCGAGAAAGCCCTCTTTCCTATATTATTGTCCCCGACCCCTTTCAGAACCGACTACCAAGGGCTGCGAGTCTCTCGCGTCATTCTCCACCAATTCCTTTCCGGCTTTAATTCCCTATAAAAAATAAAAAGAGAGAGTGAACCACCATGCCGAACACGTATACACAGTGGAAGAGCGTGGCAAAGAGAATCATCCGGGCAAGGATCACCCCCCTAAAGTAATCCGAAAGTGCTTTCTCGATGTCTCATATGTAAAACAGTCAATGTCGCTGGACCAAAGCCAGAGTGACAGTTTGTCTTTTTCGAGTTTAAAAATCGAGTACCACCTCCTGAGATCAAAGGTCGTTCGAAGCCATCACTAATGGGAGGTGGGCAAGTAACTCGGTCCGTTGAGCAATATGAGTGAAATGCCTACCCGCACCATTCGACGTCAGTAATTGCCTTATTGACATTAATAAAACGAGCGAACTACGGGGATACGTCATTGATCTAGATGAAAAGAGAGATGGAAGAAAAGGTTTAGGGGATGGCTCAACCTCGCTATGAGTTCCTTCCGTATATAGAAGCAATACGAAAATTATCTGGAAAAGATCGAAGTTTTCTGACTGATCGTCTCACCCGTTTACACGTTATTAAAGGAATCTCCAAATGAAATATAAGACGCAGGGGGGAAGGGAGGGGGATATAACAGATCATCGAAATAAGGCGGAGATATACTTTATGGGGGTTGAATTTTTTCTTTCTCCATATAACGCACGATTTGCTCTCTTCCAGACCGATGAAACTCCGTTCGGTTCTTGACTCTTGGCTAAGGGTGGATACGCGAAGGTGAAAATAAGGTAGAAAGGGTATAAAAAGGCCGCACACGGTGGTCTCGAGGTCTCTCGCAAATGGGGGTAATAACGGGTGCCCCGAAAGGGGATGAGCGATATTTCACGGGTTTCGCGTGCCGGCGAACTTTAATAATATTCGTTCCATCAGGTATGGCCGGCGGACTCATATTAAGTCTGTCCTGGACCAGAGGCGAACAGGGTGAACAGAGCGAACAGGGCGAACATTGTGAGAGCGAGGAGGACGGGAGGGTATAGAATGAGACGTGTAATAAAGTGAGTTTTTAATTTCCAGCGGTGCCGGTGGTTGGCCCCGAAGGGGTAGCTGGCTCTCGGCATGGCCGGGACGGGCCGAGCTGGGCTCGTGGCCTGTCGGCTAGTATTACTAGATAAATCACCCAACAGGCAATAACCCCATACCATACTCCCGTATTCCACCCACCCCCATACCCACTGCTCCTTTCGTCCATCCACTGGTACGTTCAAGGAATCCTCTCCTCCTGCTTCATCTCCCTCTTGAACCATCACCAAGAATCTCTCTCTCTCTCTCTCTCTCTCTCTCTCTCTCTCTCTCTCTCTCTCTCTCTCTCTCTCTCTCTCTCTCTCTCTCTCCCTATCTTCCATGCAAACACACTACACCCTCCAGCCCCTACCATCTATCCCATGGAGCTTACTGACAAACCTTTCATAAATGTGACGTCCAACTCATTAAAGTTGATTATTCTACGAGTAAAACGATCCGTTATAATTATAGGATACACGTATTTACGTAATAACGAAAGAGCTTCCAAGCTCAGTGGTTATCGTTGAATTTTCAAAGAAAAAAAAGTTACCGTGGAGAGACATGTGCCGAGGGTTCCTAAACTTGAGAGATGTTCCCAAAATTTTACTGGTCGAATGAGGATTTTGAAAATTGTACAAACAAGATTATAGTTCTACGTGCGTGTACGGGTTTCGAGTAGCCCTAATCCTCGTGACGAGATGTGCGTCAAGATGTCCGGCAGATCGAAAAATAAATATTTGCACGTGTTGGCCAGACAGGGGCGTGCACAAAATTTTCGACAGGATATCCCGACTCAGGTCCCACGGGATAATCTGAGAAAATACACACGAGTCCCTCGGGTAACTTTTACGGCAATATCCTGTATATACGAACTGCGCAAAGGATCCATGACTGTTTTTCACCGTCCCAAAAAATATTCCGTGTGGAACGTGTGGTGGTCCGCAAAGCCCAGATTTCAACATCTTTCTGACCCAATTAATCCTCCCGATCATTAAGGTCTTTTTTTTAACACTATTTTCGAACGTTACCACCCTCGGTCTCTGACCCTGGCATCCCATCCTTCCCGGTGAAGAATGACAAGAAAGACCCGAGGATTAGCGCTTTTAATGTGTCTCTTCCTGTCTATACAGACTCCGCATTCTCTATGAACAATTCTTTCCTTCTTTTTATCTCGTCCTCTCGCTCCTCCGACTTCTACACGGAGTGCGACCGCAGACATCTGGAAACTGTCTTTGAGCTTTGGGTCTTCCTCTCTTTAAATGGGCCCTTCGCGACGGACCTTTTTCTATAATAAACGAACTACCAAATGACGTTACCATAGACGACATCCTGCCATACTGTAAATCCCATATGGAAACGTATGCACATACACGATCCATATGGAATTCAGTATCTCGTCTATGACTTGTAATGAGTCTGGATTCTTATACGCTTATATGGGACTCTTAATCATAGCTGGTTAATTATATCGTGGTAACGTTACGTTTTGACATTGGAGTCCAAGTGAATAATGTAAGAGAATTAGAGAAGCATTTCCTAGTAGAAGTCCTGGTAGCTCTTATAGAACATATATATGTGATCGTGCATACGCTAAGCTAAGTTGGGTTACAAGAGCCGGATAAACTAATTATATTAATAACAAATGGCCAGACGATATGGCTGGCACGTGCACTAAGCGGGGGGTCTTAAAGGTATAAGGCCCCACTTAATTATCTCCCGCCAGTCCATTAGTCCGAGCCGGTCCGAACTCGGCCGACTAATGCCGACGCTCTGGGAGGTCTACGCTCAAGAAGTCCTCGAAAGCTCACAAGCACAAAGTGTCAACTCAAGCTTTTCCAGTTAATTGAGTTTTTACGTTCAGAGCCATTGACTTCGCGTGGGTCTTCTGCTTCTACGAAAGAGCCATTCGACTCGCGTTTCTTATGTGGTCAGAAGCAAGAAAGGGCAAATGGGTTAGAAAAAAAAACGAACAAAGACAAGAAGAGAAAGAGAGAGATCGGCAAGTAACGAGAGCACGTACGCTCGACGACATGTCAAGTGGGAAATCCAATCTGTAGTAAAATTTGGATTTTCGAAATCCGACGTGAACGGATTTTTTTTTTCATTAATTAATCCAAATTCCCTAAAGATTAGCCAGATTAACGGATCCAACTAGAAGACTCGAAGCGAACGATTCCGGTGAGACTTTGCGTAACAGAAGCGAGAAGCACGGAGAAGGAAACAGAGGTGGGAAAAAAAATTCAATGAACGAAAATAGAAAGCCTCGGTTTTCAATTTTCACACCATTTTCATTCGTATTACGTGGACGACAATCGCTCATTAACACTTTTTTTTTTCACGCCACGAGGTTAAATTGCATTGACTGTGTCGAGCATTCAGAGGGGAGGGGGACGCATTTAAATAAAAAGACGCGGCGGCCCGTTCGAAAGGGGGTCCCGGGAACCGTGGGGTGATCTACCGTGTGGATACGTACCTACCCCCGCGCAGGGGGTTCCCGAAGGGATGGTGCGAGCTAGCGAGTTTAGGCTAGAGGGGTCAAATAGCGGGCAGAATTGCGCGGTGATTGCTGGAGGGCCGCATAATTGCACCCTTTGTGGTGCAATCAGCAGCGCAACTTGGACGGCGCCTCAACACCCCTCCCCCCCCCCCCAACCCAACCGGTATACTCTACAGCACCCATGACCCTCCTCCCCCCCTTTCTCAGACAGTCACCATTCACCGTGCTTCCTTACCAAGCCACCCTAAAAAAAAAACCTCGATCTGTCCTCAAACCTTACCGTTCACCACCCCTGACTGCAGCAAGATCACGGCTCTCCCGTCCCACCCTACCTCACAGCATTCCTCCACCACCCTTACACCCCTTAAATATCACATTTCGTAAGTACTCAAACAGATGCACTCACACGGTACATATACATATATATATGTATTGTATATATCCTCCCGAAATCACTTATGCAGATATACAAACGAATTACGTATAGTCAGCACCAAAAATTATCTTTTCCAAACTACGGCAGTCGTACTGATAATGAATAATTAACCAAGTCCCATATGTGCGCATGAGGCTGTTCCGTCCAGTAAGCATACGGCGAAATCTTACAGACAAAACATCCTGTGACTAAGGATAACGTGTGTGGTTACCGTACAGATCGTACCACACACACACACACATATATATATATAGTAAACAAAGAAGGAGTATGCGAAACTATCTCTGTTTAACTTGCCAAGGCCAGTATTAATTTGCCAGCTACTGTGTATATTGAGATCACAGAAGCCACGGACGCTATGGCCTGTATATCTATTCTACGGCGTCCTTATATATTATATACTATATATATATCCAATTTCTTTATTTCTCTCGGTATCGTCCTGCTCGCGCTCGCCGTCCTGCGGAAGGGATACGAAGTGGAGCAAAAAAGGATGAAGCAAGACCACCGGGGTCCTCCTAGAAGGCGCGCTCGTAAAGCGCGTCGGGATACCGTAGGTGTCTCGGAGGTTTATGATCTCGTGAATCTCACCGCAAGGAACCGCCCGAACCACCCTAATTCCTGTCTACGAGAGGAGGACTTCATTTCCAAGCACTCTGGAATTTCGTAAGGGCTGTCGAGTCTCTCGATAACGTCGTGGACGAGGTGTAGGAAGGGAAAGACATCCACTTAAAAAATGATTTTGAGTATCTGACAGGTGCCAAAAAAAGGAAAATCCAGAGATACGATTTAAGTATTACAGGCGCTGCTTTCACAAAATTTTTGTATGCCTCGTCTCGCGAACGGAAGAGCCAAATGTGAATTTGTCAGCGCGCATGCGCAATGTGCTAACTGTACGTTTACGTACGTTTGAGACGGATGTGCGCGCACGTACGAAGAATTAAGAAGATTTGAGAACCTCTGGAGCTTGCAGCTTGCGACACGACGATGCCATTACCGTGGCGACCTTTCCCCTCTCCTCTCCGGGTATTCTTGAATTATACAGGCAGCGCCACTTAAAATAATACACCCGGTATAAACTGTACATCAGCGCTAAAAGCTGTCATTTTCTGTAAGCCGGAATTATGGAGATTCCCTCAGTCCATTGTCGTTACTCCGTAAAAAGCACCCGAAAAAAAAAATAATAATAATAATAAAACCCGAGACAAGAGAATAAAAAAGTCACGCGTACCACCGAAACGTTCGAACGTCTATATCGTTCATTTGAAATTAATGAAGCGACAAAAGATTTTTCGAAAATCGATCAATAATTCAATAAGTTCATAAAATTATTTTCTTTCCCTCAAAAACAAAAAGGTCACACTGATTTCTAACTGAGCCTAAATGGCTCACTGATTTCTAAATGGCAAATAATTGTCACCGTTTTTAAAATCCTCCACGAGAATTTACATGGCATCCATTTGTCAAAGTGAAATTAACCTGAATTTTTCCTCAAGTCAACTACAGTATGCCTATATATAATACATTCGGTAAGAGCGAACATAGTACTTAGCATATCCCAAGTGAATTCCAAAATAATTTTGTCAACTTATATCAGCGGTAGATGATGATTATACAGCGTGGCGTCGTCTCGTTAAGGCGAATAAACCGTTGTCCGAGATAAAAAGAAATAATCCATCCACGGGCCAGCTGCCGAAGACATATTCCAGAAGTCACGTTTTAATGGGGGGGCTCATTATAACCCCGCTCTTAACGTAACTAACAGCCAACTCGCTATAGAATGAACGCGCACGCGCATGCGCATACGTACGGCGTACCAAATGGAGAGATTAAATTCATTACTTACTTAGTAATATACCAGGTCGCAAGCCTACAGCGCTACAAGTGCATTGAGCGCGTACGTCGACCATATAAAAATAATAAGAAGAAGCGACAGAGAGAGGGACACAAAAAAATTAAGAAAAAAAAAAACCGTCTCAAGTATCGAGTTCTCGTAAATAAATTTTTCGTTATCAAAAGAAAAAATACGCCTTCGTCATTTCCCGTTAAAAATTCTCACCCGGTAGAAGATATTTAAAAAAAAAAAAAAGGAAAATTTTTCCCACGAAAAGATCGAAACAAGAAAAGAAACAAAGGTATGAGAATCAAAGTGAAAAAAATATCGAGAAATTATTCGCCCTATATAAGAAAGACGGAATTATCACTGCGGTTGACTTTCGCGGTGAATTTTTTCGCTTTTGAGAATTTTTTTAACGAGGCTTGCATTTAATACAAGTGGCTTGTCCGGGTTCTGCATGTGTATGCATACGCACACGCCCTCGTCATCCCGTCCCCCTTTCTAGCAAAGAAGCGTTCACAGGGATTCTCATATACCAGGACCAAAGTAATTCAAAGGGCAGACAGCAGAAACACGTGACACCCCGTGAACAAAATTATCAGGGATGCTCTAAGATAACGTAGGGCCCTACCGGGCTTTAATGTGGATGCCATATTATGGTTTTCCATGTCACTGTCAATTAGGGACCTAAAAAGGAAATTCTAGCTTTGCACAGCGAAATTTAATGGGGCCATACTAGGCCAATTAAGTCAGGTCCCAGTCAGGCTTAATCATGGAATCAAGTACCCAAATCAGTAATCATCTTGCCAAATAAAAGACTGATAAGGCAATTCTAGGTTTCAATGATGAAGCTCAATAAGGTCTTGAGACTTGTAAAATATTTTAAACGTGACAAAGTGCACTATACGGTACATGCACTTTACACATTCATCGACATTATGAGAATCCGCGGAATTTTTAATCGGGTCAATACGTGACAACTGAAACATTCGATTTCGCAATAAAATAAGTGAACGTGTTTTTATTTTACATTTCCGCTCGCGTATTATTAGGGGCCCAATTATTTAACTAGGGAATCATTAGGAAGCCGTTAAAGGACCTCACGAATCAGCCTTTAAAGGCCCACAATATTTTGCCTTTGAAGATCCTCAATATTTTGCCCTTAAAGGCCCCCACAGCATTTAGCCTTGTAAGGTCCTGAAGAAAAAAGCGTGACCGTCCTTCAAGAAACCCCATGAGGCTTCCACATGAAGGCCCCTAAGAAAATTAGGGAATGGTAATCTGGGCCTTGGAAAAACCCTGATAAGTTTTCTTCACGGGACGTGTTCCCGCCTAAATCTACACCATACACAGTTTTATCGTAACACACGAAAAAAAAAAAAAAAAACGATACAGAAACCCTAGCTGCTCCTTGCTCCCAGAATCCACCGACGCCAGGATACTGGAAGATGCACCCAAGACCAAAGTAGGTACATATGTATTTATTTAAATGATTAGAACTGGTACTGTTGTCAGGCCCGGACCTAAACTGAACGCGTATATGGTCTCCTCATGCACCGGGCATCTCTTGAGTTACGTCTATCTTGTACAAATAGCCATAAATTCAGGACACTGTAAACCCAGCATCGTGGGTTGGACCATTTTTTTTTTGAGTAATGGTAAATAAACAGATAATTCTCGCAGTCGGGAAAAGATAACAGGAGGTATATAGGTACCGTGCGGGGACGGAAATGAGAGTTTTGTCGGTGTACCGTCTCCTCGTTGCGGTGCAGTGTGCATTATTGTCATGGACGCAAGTGCAAGGGAGATAGAGAGAGAAGCAAGCGGGGACAGAGTATAAAAGCAGAGAAAAGGCGAAGCAAGATAATACGAGATAAAGAAAGAGAACGGCAAAGAAATTCGTAACCCTGTGTTACGTCCACACCGATACTCGAGTATAAACACGGTTTACTCCTCCTGGCAAAGATATCGCCGGGTGAGGGACGCGGTCGGCTTAATTAGAATCTTCGTTAAAAGAAAGAGGCGCTGCTGGTCCACAGGTAAAAATGTAAGAACTATTTTCATTAAACTTCCCCCGTGCTCGAGAGACTCTCGCCGTCCTCCTCTCGGCCTGGCTAGTCTCCTACTTTTACTTAGCGCGTGTCTCTGTCTCTCCCGCACTCGCACCTCTCACACGAGGGGCTGGATGAGCAGGGGTAGTGCGATGGCTCGCAGTTTACTTGTGGATCCGCCACGATGTCGGCAACCTCCGAGAAATTCGTCCTCGTTAATTGCGTTGGGCGGCGTGGCGATTAATCGCGGAAATTAATTAGCGAATTGCGAGTCCAAGAGAGAAGTACTGAGAGAGAGAGAGGGGGGGGGGGATAAAGAAAAGATCAAAGAGCAAGAAATAACATAAAATCGATAATGCACGGTGATAACAGAATATTCGTTAATAAAAAAAATAATTATAATACTGTATAAGCATTTTCGTAATTAGTCTATACCGACAGATATACTGTACGAGCTCACTCAAGATATTGATAATTTACCCTTATAGATTATACCCAAAACCATACGAACTCGTTAACAGTACTATTGTTTAACGTTCACGCGAACCAGCCCTAAAGCCGTCATGGTTTTTGTCATCTTTTTTCATTGGCCATGGATATACACGTAATATATATATATATTGCCATATACCGGTACTATAACATGTTCTCCGCGTTAGTAGGATAGAAAACAGAGAACGCGGCAATGCCATTAGTAAAATTACCGCTTACAATATTACCAATACGGCAGAGTGGTGAGTATTTACGAAGCGGGCCCAGCCATCCTCTTTGCTACTCTGCTAACCCTCATCCGATATCTCTCTCTCTCTCTCTCTCTCCCTCTCTGATCCAGACAGACACGCACACACACCCCCATCGGTATACTCGAGAAATTGTACGCCGAGGGATGGAACCGAAACGCATTACCGAACCTATCTTTTTAGTCAACGAGGATACTGTAAAGTACAAAGTGAAATTTGCCACATGGCCCGGCTCGTAGCCAGCCCCAAGTTTTTTATGGAGCCGTTATGACCCGGGCACGGGTTATGCCATCATGACGTAAGGCCTCGTTCACACTGAAGCCAATACCACTAACCGATCGCATAATCAAAAATAACGTTCCACCTATAGGTATACGCACTAGAAGGATCGAGTTCGTCTTAACCAATGTTATACAGAGCATCATCGACTCGATCATTTTCTTTAATTGAGATTGAATTTCGTGATGAGTTTACATTATTACAGTGAAAAGGGTTAAAATTCTATACTATCCTATTCACGTATGGGTAGTATCATCGGTATGTGACAATGGCTATGGATATGTTTAGTCTGTGCCTTGGAGCATCCCGCGAGCGGCAATAATACATGGACCGATGGGCTTCG
Organism: Calameuta pygmaea; assembly: GCA_031762395.1. Classification (NCBI taxonomy): domain Eukaryota; kingdom Metazoa; phylum Arthropoda; class Insecta; order Hymenoptera; family Cephidae; genus Calameuta; species Calameuta pygmaea. The sequence continues at coordinate 318,579 of JASANN010000352.1, read as the reverse complement.
TTAACGTGCCATTAGCTTGATGATTTTACGATTACATTAGACGCGCTTGGGGATACTGTTATGTTGCGCGAAGCGAATTTATTATCGTAAAAAAGGCATTACGTGCAGCGGTGTAAGGGTGAGTGCCGAGTATACATATAGTAACGGTATAACGGGCGCGTAGACGCCATATTTATCTCTCGTGTTCTCCGGGATCTAAAAGTGGAAGGTTCGTCCCCTTATAAGAAAAAAAAAAAAAAAAAAAAAAAACAGAAAAGGAGAAAAAATGGCGAAAAGAGAGAAAGAGAGGATCTCACGAGAGAGCAAGTAAGATGAAAGGTACATGGAAGGAATAATTATCTCCATGGAAATCATTGGCTGGCAGCATCTCATTCCCCGTTACCCCGCCACTTCGCAAGGACGCGGGGAGAAATTATTTGAATCAACTGTGTCGCGCGAGGAAGTATACCGTAGGGGGGGGGGGGGGTAGCGGGATGGATAGACAGAGAATGTAGAACTGACGGGAGAGTGCAGTCACTGATTTAACGCAGGACAATTGAATCCAATTACAACCGCCGTACCAGTTAGAGGTTCTCATGCGTCGGCACCGCCGAGAGATACGACCGACACAGTGTATCCGTGTACACGATAAAAGCCGTGCGCACGATATATTTTAGAAATCGAGTGAATTCAATGCTTATACGATAAATAAATACTGATACAGCTTCCTTTAATTGACAGAACGATTTTACAAAATATCCAAATCACCTGCTGAAACGTATCTCAGAAGGCTCTTCGAGAGTCTCGAGGCTCGGGTTGTCGTCTGGTATTTTTTATCAGAACCCCTCCCCCCCCCCCCCCTCCACGACATACATTAAAGTCATTCCCCTAACCTAAAAATCATTTCCACTGAGTAAATACTCGCCTGCCTGTATAAGTACTCTGTCGAGAGAGCATTCCCGCGGCGTTGCGTGAAATGCAAAAAAAAGATAAACAAAAAGAAAGTACGTCTACGCGTCAAGTAGAAAAAAGGAATCGTCTTCGAGGTTAATGTATTTCCGTGTACGTAAAGTGACGCGTCTACGAGCGCTTGGATTATACATAATATAGAAGAATAGATCCGAGTGTGCCACTCGACGTCACTAATGCGTCGTAACACGAGGCAACGCAACGCAATGTAACGCAATGTAACGTAATCTGTCTGTCTCAGTTCTGGATGGCGTGCTCCAGTAGCTGGTCTGGCGGGCGCCCCTGGCTGTTCATTAGAGGCCGCATTGTCCGCTAACTAAGTACAGCCCCTCGTCCCTCCGACCCCTTACAGTTTCCAACCCCTCTCCCCTCTGACCCCTCGCCAACGTCATCCCTTCGACCTAAACCCATGCCTTCTCTCTCCCCTCCCCTCCCAGTCCAATCCCGTGAGCCACCGACGCCGCCAAGCCAGTCCCGCCGCACTCTCCTACTCCTGGCACCTAGCTACCACGACTTCGCCACCCTCGCCAACCCTCACCGCATCCCTGGCCGATTCCAACCCTGTGGCGGCTCACGCTCCGACGTGGTGCCGTGTTCGATTCCCGACGAGGCAACGAGCACCCCGAGCAACCCCGTATCGAGAGCAACCAAAGCCCCGATGTATGTACTGTGGATCAAGAATTTCAAAGGGTCCTCGTACCTGGAATTCGTTTTTCCTTCAAACCTTATTACCTCTCTGATATGTTGTACTTTGACTTTTTTTTCTTACTATCGCCCGATATACCTGGTGGGTAAAAAATTTCGAAATCTTCACCCAGGATCGAAGCATGTACACGGTGTGAAGATATACCCAGTTTGTATAAGGGTACCGGCTATGTACATCACTGTCTTTTCCAGACAGGAACAAGTGTCAATCAGCGTGGGCATAGTGTGGGCCGTATTCAACGCAATCAGGAGCTCCAGGGTTGAACGTACTGATCAAGTATGTGTACAGTGTGCGAAGCGAGAGAGGAGAAAACGATCGTGCTGGCTACTATATATACACCACCTATGTGTCCCCGGTAAACGTATGACGAAGATGGAGCTATTCTACCAGTGGCTGCTTCTCCAACCGTCAGACCAGTCTACACACAGTGCACGAAAACGGACGCAAGCTACAAACGTTATTCGATAAGCATTTCATTGTAATATAAAATTAAATTAAAATTCAAAGTAATCCCATTGTAGAGGCCCACTCGATTCTACATCCTCAAATGATGTCAGGCCCGTTTCGCTGACTGTTGGGTCCCAGCGCGCGACCTGTGCTCGTTTAAATTATAAAGTATAAATATAAATATGGGGCAGACCTGCTGAATGTTAATTTCAACCCGTCGGCGCGTAATGAATGTGCATTACAATTACCGAGATATGGAAATTTCGTTAGGACCCCACCGTACTCGGCCGGCTACCTTCGCCTCTTCTGCCCCTCAGCCGCCGCTGCTACCACCACGAGGTCTCGTGTTCCCAACCTCCGCGCACACACGCACCTCCGCCCTCCTCATCGCCTAGCCGCTGTTATCCGCTTGGTATACCTAACTATGTAAATAGAGGCCAGCGGAAATTGGTCTTTGAGACTTGACTAGTACCCCGCGCTTGGACTTGTACCTAGACGCTTTGTATGTGGGTACAGTACGACTAAGAAATATAGACCCATGAATACTTTAAGGGTTGAAAAAACTGTCAAACGATTTGGTTAAGGTATGGTGGCATCGAGGAGAGTAATTATTAAATTATTAATAATTATTCAAAATGTGAGACTCACGTTTTGGCTGCTGACTGGTGGCGATTCTCAGCGCCACCGGCAGGACATCGGCTGTAACGATACGAAAAGATCAAGATTAGTAATTATAATAATACGTATACGAAGGGAGAAAAAAACAAAGAAATGATATGAGAATGAGAGTATATAATGGCGCTTAAATTATCCACGTGTAAAACCGGATCGACCTTATCATAATTTTGCATAAACGGGTGGCCTCATTTAATCGGACGGGCCTGGATACGTATAGGAGCTACTTAACGAACCCGCATAGGAAACGCTCGATAAAAACTCGCGTGATTGTCAACCCTCCCATTTAGAATCGGAGTCTTCGATAAGAAACGAGTCTAGAATTATTTTTTTCAATCGTTTTTGCCTTGAGAGGTGGATTAACTATTATTATTATTTTATACATATATATATATATACACATATACAGAGAACACCTGTGGGTCCGGCAAAAGACTGTCGACGAGGTAATATTTGATTATCGATTAATTAATTGTTTCCTTAAAATTGCATTCCTATAAGATATCTCACGAAGGTCCCCAAAGGGAGTCCGGAGGGTTCGCGGGCATCTCGCAATCTTCTTCGATCCAATATCCGAGTTTTTTGACAGCAATTTCGGTCACGTCCGATAATATATCTGGATCATTAATATAAAGCCAACCCCACACCCCACTACCCCTGACGGGGAAATTGCTTTTCAATCCCCAGCTGCCCCCGGCCACCCCCGTACCATCCTCGACTGGTCTCCTGCCCTTCCAGCATCCCCCCTCTGCTGTTCCACCCCTTAGCCGAGGCTACTAGTCTCAAACGCCACTATAAGTATGTACGTTCCCAGGGACTCTTCAAATCCTTTTTTTTTCTTCATCTTCTTCATCCCCTGGTACTTTCCCGTTTCGCCTCTTTCTAAATTACCTCTGGTCAGTTTAGCCATGTCTACCGTTTTATCTCTGAGGAAAAAAAATACCTATATGCCAAAATTCAGTCATAATCGAAATCGAACGAATCTTCCTGTTTGCCAATTTATTTTCAAGGATAGGCCCAGAACCCACCCACCCACCCCTCGGCCCGATCATCCCTTCCTGACTAAAAGACCCAGATAAACATTGAGAGCTCTCTGTTCAAAATGACATAGGCTCCTCTGAAGGCATGCGTCTATGTACGCTGTTGGCTGTGGTCGAGTGAGACAAGGAAGGAGACTAAAGACGAGGAGCATAAAATACGGAAGAAAGAGAGAGATAGAGAGGGAAGAGACTGTGAAACGAGAGCGGCTCAAGGCTGGATAGTGCACGTTCGAGAGCACACTATTGCCATTTATATACATATATATATATATACATACATATATAAATATATATATATAGATGCGTACTTACTGGCACGCGTATACTATATATCCACCACACATGTGCACACAAGTGTACAAGGTTATACGATATACATATAGAGAACACCCCCCATAAAGAAGATCCCCTCAATCAGATAAAAAATGTATTATAGCCGCCATGATACAGAACTCAATACCTCCGCAGCTTCCAGCCAACGGACAACGGATCCTCTCCCTCTATCCGTCCTTCTTCCTACTTCTGCGGCGCTTATAGAATCCAGCAAGTAAAAAACGTTAGAGAGAGGCAGAAAGAAAGTATCAGAGAAAGTCCTCTATGTAAAGCAGGTATCGCCCGATTCGCTTCGAATGCAGATCTCGCTGCCACCGAAATCCCGTCCACTCGGCAGATAAGCGTTTCGCGAAATTAGATTCGCCACTGAATATCTGGTCCTACTTCTTTTACCAACTAACCAACCACCCACCCACCGAACCTATGCTCGTACTCCTGTCTCCAATATATCCGTTTCTTCATCCCGCGCAGTTTATTCCAGTGAAAGGCGAGTGGCGGAGGTTCCCAAGTCAAACGCCTGGCCTGCACTGAGGTTGTCCAGGGTGCATCGATCCTAGTTTATATATAAAGACAGGATAGTATAGGCTGAGGCAGCGCTGGGATAAACGGTGACTAGTGGATGCCTAAGTTATTTACTCGACAGAAGGGATGAAGAGGGAGCGGGGGGGGTGGTTGGCGTGCAAGCTTCATGGAAGAGGGATGGTAGTATAGAGGTAATGACATATAGATAGTGCTGGCAGCGAACCGGCATCGAGGGGTAATTTTATCCGCACTTAGCAGATGGATTTTCAACCCCTTGGAGAGGCGCATGGCTTCTCTCGAACCCCCCCCCCCTTGTCTCCTCTATCCCATACCCCTTATTCCCTTTACTACCCTTTTCAAGCACTTCAACCGTATCAACTCTCGCATTCCTATGGTGTCTGACAGGTAAGCCCTAGCGAGAATCCTGACAGTGAAGAAAGAGCGCCCGTAACGGACATTGGCAGTGACGTCATTTTTCATAGATTCTCAAGACTTTTAGCGACTACGTATAAACATTGCGAAATTAACCTATAGACTCGCCGGAAGCTTCGCAAGACTCGCAGATCTTATTTCAGCGAGTGGAGCAACAGGGGGAGATGCACGCCTAAAACATCAAAGCGAAACGCGCGGTCGAAAAGTTTGCGCTCTTAATGAAGGACATCCGCTCGGTGGCCGACGCAAAAAAAATTGCATAAAATTGGCGACACGTGGGCCAAAAGACGTATACCGTAATGTGCGTCGGTCTCGTGGGAATAAAATAATGTTTATCTGACCGAGATCTGGCGTTGAATTTTTCACCAGACTCTTTCTTGGCAAATGCATTACGTCGTCGTGGCTTGAAGGAGCAACGACGCAGGATCCCACACGTGCTTCAACGATTGTTATTGCAGTCTAGTGACTTTATCGTGTAGATACGTAAGGAACGTCGAATTGCTATACGAGAACGAAAGAGGCCGTGAAAGGCACTGCGCGATAGGGAAAAGATTGTGAAACGTCGAGACTCGGCAGGACCCTGGGACTCGTCTTATCGCGTTGCGGAAGCAATGGAATATAAAGAATAGCCAAATTTATGAACCTCACGCATTTTGCCTTGCGATGCTCGTTGCGGCGATTATTAGTTGAAAACGAGGGTTGACGTCTCGGACGTCACAGACGCTCATTAAAATTTTGCCTAAAGTCGGCATCGCATTGGTGTCGCCGTTCTATCGAGTCGTTCGTTCCCTTTAGAGGGATGGTGTAACACGTACATATATACATATATATATAGAAAATATATACATATACATATATAGAAAAGGAGAAAGAAAATATAATGGGAGGTTGGCGGAAATCGCAAGTGTAGTAACGGGTTACCGACGGTGGCAAAGGATAGTTCAGAGGTCGGGGAGGGGGGGGGGTAAATTAATACAAATACTAATGCACCCTCTCTCGCAGCCGGACTAAAAGTTTCCCGTAAAATGAAAGTAATGCCAGCCAGATAAAAAGCCAGTAGTTAAATCTGCTAATGCGCCAGGTTTCCTAGCGAGCACCGCTGCGAGTATCCATAACCCAGGAAACTGACCTCCCCTGGTCGACCTGACGATTTGCAACCAGAACCTGACCTCTCGACTCCACTCCCTCGTCTGGACTCAACGTTGATCCTCGCAACGCTCATAAATGCATCTGCGCGTGTCTCCACCTACGGCCCCTTACACGAACTAACCCAGGTACGTATGTAGTTCTGAGTGCGCACCAGGGTGAATTTCCTGGTAGAGGGTGTTTCTCTCCACGTGGACGTCATTTCACCGTGGATGACATACGTGGTGATAAAAACAGCCCTACTGGCCGGACCGCTAATAACATTAGTGTAATCTAATTGAGTGGTCAGGATGGGAGGTCTGTGCACCAGGACACGATACCTCAGCGACGACCAACGCGTACCCTTCGTACCCGTTGGAAGCCATTGAAATTCCTAAATGACTGTGCTCCACGTCCTAAATTAATGCTGGAGGTTACTCGTGAATTGTTAACACTCTTCTACGAGGATCAACGTTGTTGCCCGATCTGGGTATACTCGGAGGAGATGGCGCCACCAGTTGGGACCTGGTACCGGATACCGAAAACTGAATACACCGGGTTAAGGTGGGACGGTAGTAGACTGTTGTGAGAAAGGCGTTTAATTCATTATACAAATTAAAAACGTAAATTGCCTTATGTGCGTGGAATGGGGTGCACGGGAAGGGTCGCGGAAAGAGCGAGCGAGAGAGATAAAATCAAATGGAGTAAGAGAGAAATAGAGAGAGAGAAAGAGAGAGACGGTGTACAGTGAGAGCCGCAACGTCGAGCAGACATTCAGCCACGAAAATATTTAATTAAACTCAAACCTCAAGATGTGCCAACCACCATCAGAGCGGCGGACCGCCATTCGCGGAACAAAAAGTAATTATATTTGCGTGTTGCTGAACGAGGATTTTTCTGCCTTCTTATTCTCTTTCTTCCTTCATTCGGTTTACTCGTCTCGATTCTTCTCGAGAAGAACGTCGAAAGACTCGCACGGTAACATCTATACGAATACATCCGACGAACTTGTATCTCGGAATGATTTACAAATGAATACTGGAAAATTGACTGGATTAATTTGAACCCCCTGTACCACCCACTACCCCCGTGCTTTCTGATGTACGGAGAAATGGAGTGGGTACTTTCCTTTGGAAATTAAAAAATGACGGTAAGGGGCGTCCGGGGGCGGGGGGGAGGGGGGGAGGGGGTGGCGCACAAACTCTGTAAAAGTTTTCTGATTGGCAGCGAGAGGGATTTTCCAAAGGAGAGATAGTCAATTTTCCAGGAGGGCTCGGAGGGGGTTGGTAGAGTTTTTCACGGTGGGAAGGCTAAAGGTGCCTTTTATGCATTGCTGGAGGATCCTTTATTCGAAACTCATCCCCGAGGCATAAATCACGGTACGCGGTGGTGAGACGCTACAGGGTAGAACGACGGGTATATAGGGGTCGGCGAAGCTGAGGGAAGAAAGGGGGTGGTAAGACACCTTATCTAAAACGGATCATTCTTAATACATAATAACGTTTCTTATAAAACTGAACCACCGAATTATCCAATCTCGTGCACCCCTGGGCTCCTCAGGCATACGGGCTGGGATGTGAGGTAGGGAAGAGGAGGCTTCGGATCTTCTGGTGCACATAGGGTGGTTGACTCCAGGAGCGTAAAATCAACCGGTACCATCGGAGGACGTCTTAAGATCGAGGATCCAATAGGGCGGTCCGTTTTAATGCACGATAAACATTTTATTCAAGACGCGTGCGGCACCACCAACTACCCCCTCGTACTGTACGGCCAAGGCGTAACTCCCTCCCCCCCCCCCCGCCACCCCTACGACACCGCCTATCCCTGGGCCAATGCGAGTGCATTTAGATTGAAAACTGAATTTTACATTCACCCGATGTTTCCCAATAAATATCGACATTTTCTCTTGTACCACCGAGCCAAACTTTTTATTTCCTAACGCTCCCGCCGTCCTAACGTTCAACGCCGGCTAGCTGCGACTCTCAGCCCTTGCGACCTGCTGTAACAACCCCTAGGACACATCCCTTAAATATCTTTCGTCTCCGCGACAATTTCGAGAAAACCAGTCCCACGAACATTTTACGTGCAACCCCTATTGAAATTCCTAAGGGATGTTTCCAAGAGCTAGAAAATATTAACTGAAAATAATTATCCCTCGGGATGCTCGTCGAAGGGCGCTGCAAGTCGAACTGTACGAAGAGAGGGTGGACAGTAGGGGTCGTTTGCTTGGCTGTCATTCCCCCTACCACGTGCCCAGCTTATTAAGAACCTGTCATGTTTCCAATTGTCTCAAATTTAATAAAAATCTCCGCGCCAACCGAGATACGACGTCTCCGCGTAATAACTCGGCGCCTTCGAGACACTCGATATTTCCGTATTATTGGAAAAAAAAAACTCATTCGGACCTCCTTCCAGCCTCCCAAACCTTATCGAACATTTTTTTTTCACCAACGTGCCGCTCGATAACAATTACACTCACGAATCACTCATAGATGCTTGTCAATAATCAGCAATTTTTTTACATTTATGAAAAAAAAAAGGTTACAGTTAACCCTATTCAATACGTCTTCATTTCGCTATCATGCGCACGCCTTCGCGAAACAATTTTTTATTCATTTATGGAATGCTGATTCGACGCACGCGACAGACCTCTAATCCCTCTGATACAGACACAGTAGCGCCCCGAAAAAAAAAGTTACCAACTATAAAATTTCAAGAATAAACATACCCGAAGTAGGATGCTGAATAAAGCAACGATTCTGTTATATACGAGGCTTTCGCTCTGTCGATACGTTATTACGGGGACGCTTTATAACCTACCCCTTATATCATGCCCCGACCTCTCCAGCAACGCAATCTCATTATAGGGGATGCACTCTCCGTATTAATACGAAAAGAAATTAACTTTCGACGTTATGGGATCAAGTATTATTAATTTTATATTGGCTCCACGGTATATATATATACATATATATAAATAAACACCCCACCCACCCCATCTCCCGAATCCTCATCCACCCTCCACCAAACTACGATCCACACTATAGCAATAGCTAGCAACGTTAAGCATAGTGTCAGCTCCGTAAGAATAACACGTTGACCCCCTCCGACACCCCATTATCAAGGGAAACAGTTACCGACTTTCTGTACAACCTACAAAGAACACAGTGCTGTTTCCCGGCCAATCTGTGTCAGCACTGTCAGTCATGACAGACCAGAGCCCGTCAGCTGTTCCCAGCGTGCACCCCTCATCCATTCTGTTTATTTTTTTCATCCCCTAGAAGTATCCGTCGAAGGTGTACGCCGATTACTATACCTCTCTATGTACATACGTATTCCATAGACATAGGATAGCTTTGGCGAATGTCGTGAAATACTAGCATAACATTTTAATCTAAGTCGCGAGTATCGATTCAAAAATTTAATGTCCACCTTTACGACGGTGTGCATGCCAGAGGGGTGCCAATCCCTACCCTGCCCCCTTATACGTTCCGTACAGTGGCGAGGGGGGCTATGTACCGGAATAAGGGAGTTCAGGGGAAGACAGGATAGCAGGCAGACTTTATATCTATAGAAAGTTTCATCTCATCTCATCTCGTTCACTGCGCTGTCCTTTACCAAGCCCTGAGGCTCTCCCTACGTTTTATTTTCTAATATTTATGGAGGGCATTAATATAAAGGAGATTTCTTCTTAGCCGTATCGATGCTCGCCCGATCGTTCTCGGTTTACGTTTTTTTTTCTCCATCTTTCTCTCCCCCTGCCCCCTGCCGACCAGTCGGCTATTTCTTAACCGAGTTCATCCCATCGTGCCTCCTCTTTTCCCCAATTTCAGAAATTCAACGAAAAACATTGGTCAAAGAAGTGGGTGGGAGGGGGGGGGATGGCGGATCGCCGGGAGGCAGAGAATGCTAAACCTATGAAAAAGCTATATATAAGCCTACTGCTATAGATATACATCGAATCGCCACGGCATACACGTATCACTTTCGAATATTTATGGATGGCATTAAAGTAAAAGAGAATTTTCTTTAGACCGGTAAACCAGTACCTATATGGCACGTCTCTGTGCTTTCTATATATTAGACACGGCGATTCCCTATGCTTCCGATTCCCTATGCTTCCTTTCGACGTATCGGTCGCTTAGATTTACATTCTCTCTCTCACACACACACACACACATACACTCTCTCGCAAAGATACAGTGATATAGGTGTTCATGGATATGGGGGATACGCTAAAGGAGGGCGAAAAGGAAGGGAGCGAAGGGAAGGCAGAGGCGGAGGGAATTTCGTGAAAATTACTGAACTATTCTGCAACATGTGTTTCTGGGTCGGTTGGAATTTTCCGGTATTTTATTATTATTTTTTTTAAGGGGGAGACATCCTGTACGACTGAATCGTATTACAGAGCTTATTGCGCTAGGCGGTGTATACATATATATGTATATGAAAGATCTCTCTCTCTCTCTCTCTACCAAATCGTGTCATTCCAACGTGAGTGTGACGGAACGTATGCGCACGCCTTCGCTCGCGTTTCTTCCCTATGGCAATGTCAGGGAGGGTGAAGGAAGCGGAGAAGGGAGGAGTGAGAATCGGTTATACCAGAGGGGTTGGTACGGAACGCAATCGTTGGGTGGAGGGTGATGGGAAGGGAAGAGGCGACTCGGTGGAAAAGTGGAAAGGAGATGCCGTCGACGCGGGCATCGCGGTTCGACAAAGCCAGCAGAGATCCATTTCACGGAGGGATGCTCTACCGAGACCGCGAAAACAAATAAACATCGATTTTGTTTTAAGTCTTTCCGATAAATCGGTTTTTAGAATAGGAACAAATCCCTGCCGATCTGTCCCGGACCCGTTAGTCGAACCCTCTTCGAGGTCGAAGAGAAAGAAGAAAAAGTCTCATTCCACTCACCGTGACTTTTCACTCCCCTGATAATATACCATATGCATACGCAGATCTACATGTGATACTAAGGAATGATGTCTGCTACGAATATATTTTTATATATATATATATGAGGTCGAATGAACGCAGAGGCAACTATTATGTAATACAAAAATAAATGATTCAAAAAAACAAATGAAGATACGTAAAAAAAAACCCAATCCGATTACAGCCGGGGATAGTTTTTTTCTTTTTTTTTTTCTTTTTCAAACTCCCAGAGATTTCCATGAGTACATTGAAAATTGGTAGAGCGAACCGAGAAGGGTATAGGCACAGTTGGATTTTTTTTCGTGTGAATTTCGACAATGAAAAAGGATCCCTGACTGCTGCACCAAGAGCAGTGTGTTCCTATTTCGCGTAAAGTTAATTGGAAAACATTGTGTGGCCCGCGAGGGGCGAGTGAACGTGGAATTCGACGAGCTAAGGGAAAGGGTATGCAGGGAGGGAGGGAGGGAGGGAAAAGGGGCCCAAAACAATTCCTGTCAGCAGATACGATGAAACTCGGCGAACTTAATATTTCGCATCGTTCCCATTGGAAATACGACGTGTCGACGTCGATCGTCCACCAGGTGTAGTAGTTTCCTAGGGAGGAATCGAATCCTCGGACATAACCACAAAGACGTAAATTTTTCATCCCCTCGCAGTCGCACTTTGAGAAAACGTGCGGCGCTCGGAAACAGGACGTTGCGAAAGGCTACGAAGGAGCGAGAGAGGGGGACGATCCGAAGAGGTCTTAGACGACAGCAACAAGCAGTGGCAAGAGGGATAAAAGCGTGCCTGGACCTCAAAAGGCCGCGTGGTGCCGCGTCGCGACGCTCCACGGGACGTTACTTCGAGCCGGCGTCAGCGAGGTTATTGGCGAGGAGGGGGTGAACGGAGAAGCGCAAGGGGGTTTGAGCACGGTATAAATCATCGTCGAGTTAACCCCGTGACACACTCAAGTGAGCTTCCGTGGGTTTTCGGGCTCCAACCAGAGGAACGAAGTATCAAGGCTTTGCTACGCGACCCAAGAGAAACGAACAAGGGAGGTTATGTGCGCTCGGGGTCGCCCGAAAAATTGAATAAAGAAGAGCGATGTGCCGGGCCACGTTGGTCGACCCTGACGATCCAGAAACAATTTGCCCAAGCATCTACCCTGCGAATTCTGCGAAATTGATATACACTTCATATCCCCTACACCTCATCTGCATCATCGTATATTAAAGTACATCATGCGAGCACCACGTGACACTAAGCATTTTGATTCTTTCCTTATCAAAAAATATATATATAAAAAATATGAAAAAAAGATTATTACTAAACTGTTTAATTACTGTAAAAATTTACTAATAAGAAATATTGAACAGAATTTAAAATGCACGTGAAAATTTTTTTTTCTAAATATTTAAACGTGCCATCGTCACTCCTAACCCTGTTGCTATCCTCTTCCTTATTCACGTGTACTCGATGTCTCCATATCAATTCGCACTGCCGTAGCTCAGGGCCACGTTCACGGGGGATACTTCTTAGAACCGAGTATATACCTAATGGCACCTGCCGTCATTCCCTGAGCCACGAGGATGGCTTTCCGTGCTTTCTCGTGGCGAACTGACTATAGGTACCGTAAACTGTAGCACGGTACCAAATACTCCACCACGCAACAGGATCACAGCCTGACAGCTCCCTAATGGAACCCGTAAATACCGTCAGAAGTAGGTTATGTTATGTTTTCCGAATGAGATCCCGAAAATCGAATCTGCTTCGTCCACGGATTTCGTGGATATTGACGAGCTAACGACTCTGTTATATTTTTTCTATACTTTTTTTCTTTCCCGAATGGTGGTTACAGGTGACGACCCCACTAAGGCTGTCAAATAAAACAGAAAGGGGAAAATGAAGGAAAAGACCCCTCCCTCCCACTCTGACGGATTCTTTATTCGTTTCCCGAAGTAAAAAGTCTGCGGAAAGGAGGAAGGCTCCATTAAAGGAAAAAGAAGAAAAAAAAGAGGAAAAAAAAGATAAACTAAAAAAAGGAAAACCAGCCCAGGACACTCTGGATCCTGGGAAATGTACCAAAAATAGGGGACGGAAAGATTCGAATTAAATCGAATGGGGATGCTGTTTCTCTGCAGGAGATAAGCCGCAGGACGATCTTCCAATGAGATATCCCAAGAGAATCTTGAAAAAAAAAGATCTTTAAACCAAAAAAAAATACCATCGACCTAACAACAATAAAGCACCGGATATTCGAATTTTTTCTAAATTTATCGACTCACTCCAAATTCTCCCTGACATTTAGCTAACTTATAATCAATCTCGTATCGGCGTTCTGTATACACAGAAACGTGAGGGTAAGTCTGCAATTATTGCCAGAAAATACGGCAAAACGCTCGACAAAATTCGAATCCATTCTGAGACATGTATATATACATACATATGTATTACAATCATGCAAAGATAATTGGCGGCTGTTTCTCCCTAGATATATGAGGTAATAATTGCAAAAACCAACGTTTTCAGCCGCTGCTTATTGTTAGCCGGGACTCGATCCTCGCCACGTTGCCGACTATAATATAGCCAAGCTAATGTGTAGTAACTAGTGGAGACGAATAGATTTCCTGTCTATACGGTATACTATATAATAGATACCCGTGAATAGTAATATCTATACATATTATATACCTATATCTGTCTCCTACTATACCTATCTCCTTACCTCCTTACCTCCTTACCTACTTACCTACCTACCCGCCTACCAACGTACCCACCTATACCGACCTACGTATATCCAACGTATCTACCTGGCCGAGACCCCAGGGTCCGGGCATTCAATAATACGGCGTAATAGCATTGCAAATTAGCTTCTGCACGTATTAAATCATTGCAGAGCGTCGCTGCCGGCAACCAATCGATATAGTAACGAGCAAAAGAGAAGAGGAGAGGCGGAGGGAGGAGAGAATGAAAATTCAACGTAAATTCCGATCAGCTCTCTATACCGATTGACTACATAAAGAAATTTTCAAAACTTTATAAAAATTCTAGTCCGTCCCTAAAATTTGCAATATCGATCCCTATAAAAATCTATTGAAAAGACAAATTGATCCTCGTACGGCTCCCGATTACGTTTCTCCTAACCTCAAGATATTTCATACGCTTTAACGTTTCCACGTTTCTACATTTGACACTGGCATGTCCGGCTTGGCAGCTGATACGGTTAATTTCGAGCAATAAAGCTCGAGCGTGCCGTGTGCCGCGTGCAAGAACGTCAGACCGAGTTGCGAACTAATTTACTCTTGAAATTAATCCGGCACAAAAGCTCTTCTCGCCAGTACCTAAAATAATAATTATAACCGAGGCCTTCCCATTCATTCGGTATGGGATTAAAAGAGAAACGGGCCAACGGCATTGTCTCAGGAGCGTCTTTAATTACCATAAATCTTACGGAACGATGCCGATTAATAGCGAAAATAATTGCCTCCTCGAATTTTACCGACTACCTTGTCCTGCATATACTATACTCAAATTCTCGGCGGTCACATCGTGAACAAAAAATCCTCCTTCCCCTCCCCACAGAAAATCACCCGAACGCGCCAACACCCTATCCTCATAATTTACAAGTGAATTACTCAATGTACCAATGGCACAAAAGTCCCTGCGTGACGCGACTGTCTCCAATACCTTTATTGCGACACGTGAAAATCAGCAATAAATATTAATCGTTTCAGTAGCTAGATTAGATTATCCATCCATTCAATGGGGGCGGCTCCCGCAAGCTGTCTACATAGAAACCCGCCACGAGTAGGTTATACGAGTAAATTATATATATGTAACTTCGATTCAACTTGCCTCCAGGCCGCAGAGTATACGAATACACAGAAGGGTACAGCTGTACGGCATTCTTCGTGCGCCCTATAGTAGCTATCAGCTAACAACTAGCGACATGGTAGCGATAGGCACACGTGTAATCGAGGCAGCGGCGAGTATCCAATTTAATATGGAGCCCGACACGAGTCAATTAAAATAGGCATTGGGCAACGTGGTATCCCCCACCTAATTAGGTAATGCGAATCCCAGCGCCGTCACGATATCAAGGGGCCTGAAGGGTAACCTCAAGGATTTCCCTGAAGGGCCTAAAAAAAAAGAGTGCAACGCCAGTATATACGAAAACCGATATCCCTGCCGCCTCTTTCACTGGCTTGCTTTGCTTCTTTTCTTCTCTTTCTTCTTCTTCTTCTCTCTCTTTTTCCCTCTACCCTTCTCTTCTTCACGGCCAACCAAGACTCGAGTATCATTACAGGATCGCTACTACCTCGAGTATTGTGCTTTCGAGTGCACTCCTTTAAACGACTAACAACTTCTTGACTCGCAACGCCGGAAAAATACTACGCTATTATTTCCTTGTATATATTTTCGTTACCCGTGCAGATTCTGTTGAATGGAAAAATCGGGATCGTATTTAGTCGCGACGCGAGTACAACGATTTCACAATATTATTGCAGGTTCGATGAAGCCATAATGAATCGATGTAAATCGATTGTCGGAGTCCTTCGTTCTTCTCGTGTCGGTCGGGACGTAAAATGAAAAGTGCCGGAAGCCAACGATTACGAAATTAGGAAAAACAATTTATCGATTAATCTCGCGCATTCTTATCTGGCTTCCAAAGGAGAGCGAGGAGAGGGGAGAGAGCGAGCAAGGGAACTAGGAACGAAGAAAAGGAATAAGGAATAAGAATAGAAAGCCAAGAGTCTCTCGGTGCTCGACAATAACACAGCCTACAATAAAACGTTATAATTGCTTTTTACTTCTATTAGGAAAATTTTAATTAAAACTAAGAATTAGCATTGAAACAGGAAAGTGTCACGGAAAAGCCATACCATTTTCCTATATTATCGTGTCATCGACTGAATTTCACATAACCCATAAGACGAGTTGACTGTAGCACCAAATTTACATATACAGATATAGCGAGCGGCGTATTCAAGTAAATTTTCAAATTTTCCCGCGCCAAGTACACCCCGTCTAATTGAGAAGCGTATCCGTTTACGGGGTTCAAATAATGGACTCTGCCACGTATACCAGATTGGATAACGTCGAATTTTCTGGCAAACACAACGTAGAGATATTACAGGGGATCGCCAGCCTCAGAAAATTATATTTGATTCTAATCTAGCAAATGGGACGACAGTACAGTCTATTTATTTACACTTCACTTGAGGCGAAGGATGAACAAAAATTGTCAACGAGACAGAGCGCCAACGATAATACAGCTGGGAGTCTACGGGAGTCAAGCAGCGCCAAAGTATATTCCGAACCGAACGTGAATATCGCGTCCCAGACATTCCGGGCAATTCGCGAGAGTCCCGAAGGGCCTCCCAGCGTCGGGCTCTCGTGTGCGTCCAGGAGAACGACGTCGCGGACAATACTTGCCCGGAGCTGGGAAACAAGTGGTCGAGCATTTATAGACACGCAGGGGCGGAGCGAAGTGGCTATTTTCCAGCGAGTGCGCCCCGATTAAAAATCCAATTTGGTCGAAATAAGAGGGCCCCCCACCGCCCCCACTGTTTCCAAGCCGGCTCTCCTCCTCAAGGCGTATAGTATCCCTTAAGAAGTGAGGAGCGAATTTTTGGGGCCTCAAGAGAGGAGAAAGAAAAACGTTCAACTAATTTATTTGGCCCGGGCCGATCGGTCAATAAATTCGCGAATCGCCCCATGCCGACGCCCTCAGAGGCTGCCGACGACGACGCCGACGCCGCCGCTACCGTCGTCTCTCGGCATCTTGATACTTTTTCCATTTACTGAAATTGATATTACTTTCGCGAAGCTGTATATATATATATATATATATATATTATATAGGTCCATGTATACATAGCGTAGAGAAACGGCCCAAGAGGATCGGGCTGGATTCGTCCAACCTATAAATACTTAACGGCGTAAACTTTAGATCGTCCGAACGTTTTGTACGTCCATAGAATTAACCCTTTTCCTCAGCCGTCGACGTCACTCGCTATTTATGTGATTTGGCAGGATAAGGAATCACCGGAATGAACAGCATGAAATTAAAAGAAAAAAAAAAAGAATACGAATATCGAACTAATGAAAGTCATAGGCCCATGGACACTGGAACCAATGATTAATTTTGCGGCAAAACAGCTACTGCACTTCGACCAATTACAGGCGGCGTTAATCTCGGAAATGATGTGGCGATGCTATCGTGACGAGGAGGGATTTAAAACCCGATTACCCCAACGGACAGATTGACAATGGGAGACTAAACGAATTTTCAAATTTTTCCCGCCACTCGATCTGCAGTCTCCGTGCACGTTAAATGTCGTAGCGTCACGATCGATGCGCGACAAAAGCAATCTTGAGAAGCGATTGAACAAAATCTTTCTTGTTAATGAATGACAGTTCGGTAGAGGGGGGAGGGGGGGGAAGTCGAGTGGGTAAAACGTAGGTTGTAAGGTGGACAAGTGTAGCGAAAGGAGTGTGCGACCGAGCAACGCGCATCTACAAATGAGAAAAGGATGCAATTATCCCGAGTTAATTGGCATCAGAGCTAAATGACTAAAAAGAGGTCTTGGCTAAGCTTCGAGTGGCCCAGTTCAAAGGGAAAGAAAAGTGTATCCCAGAGCGAGAGAGAAAAATATACAGAGATAGAAAAAGAGAGGGATGTATTAAGTAACAAAAATTTATATATATATAAGATAAAGTCATGGCTGGTATATCCATGTCGAAATTCGATTGATAAAAAGAGCCAATTCTCCTTGAGGTATTGGAGTTTCGATGCGGATCGGCCGTTTGGCTCGGATCGATGACTCGGATTAAAATTTAATTACAGCCGGTATTAATCAGATGGTAAAAAAGGAGGCACGGTGCCAAGCGGTTTTTGGCTGACACGTTAGACGCTTTGCTGTGAAGGTGTAAAACTGCTGCTATAGAAAAAGGATCTATATACGTATATATGTATATATATATATACAGAACGTACCACCTACGGTACCTATACCACTAACAGCCGTTATGTGCCTGTATAGATATATAAATACGTATAGGTAAAGGGGTTAGAGCTGGATAGACAGAGACAGGCCAAAGGGGTAGGGAGGGATTACTATACTTCTCTATATGGGAGGTCAGCGCAAAAAGAGAGGGGTGGCTTTGGGGATTCGAGGTTAGAGGTTTTCTCGACGACGTGAAACCTAAGGGTAGTTTTGTAGCACTAGTAGTAGTGGTGGTTGCCTCTAATGTGATTGGTTTACTGCCCCCGGAGAAGCCAAGACTTATACCCCAGCAAAATGGAATTAGTTTTTCGCAATTTCGCGCAGTCCATCGTTCTAAGTGGGTGAAGCCCGTTCCTTCTGGACTGGCCAGAGAGAATCAAGAGAGAGAGAGGGAAGGAGGGAGGGAGGGAGGGAGGGGGAGAGAGAGAGAACCGTCACGGTGGTAGGACCCTGCCTCATCGGATACATTACTTTTGTCAGGACCAGAACAAAAAGAGAGAGCAACGTATCACCACCGAAATATTCGCTCTTCAATTTACTCCCTTGGTTGCCTGTCAGCCGTTTCACTCCCTCGCTGACGTACCGCGCGACCCGTGGCAATCAAATGAAAGAATTGGAATACTTGGGGGGGGGGGGGGGGGGATAGTATAAAACTCAAATACACAAACTTTAGGTAATAAGATTTTAATAAAGTCTAACCAAGGTCAAAGCAATCCCAGAGTGCCGTACTTCGGTGAGAAGGGATTTTCGAATTTTTTCACGAAACCGCTATGTCTGTCTCGCTCTCACTCGTACAACCCCGCACAATTATGTCTCTCTCGCACTCATTGAAGTATACACGAATTCACTGAAACACAAGACTTCCACCTTCTTCTCTGCTCGATCCGAGCGATTCTCTCGCTCGCATTACCGTACACGATGAAACGCGCACGGGGTTAAACAGTCCTCTGTAAAGTCTTCTCTTACTCTCGCTACTGTTCCCCACTGATCCATTTCGAGACACGAGGGGTGGTTGCCCATTCGGAAGGACGAGAATCATCGCGAGAAAAGAAGGAACAAGGAAAAAAAATAGAATTTTCGATCTCGATACTTTTACTTGGCGTGCCGTCTCGACGGGCCGATCGATCTCAGCCACCATCTCTCCTTCTTCTTCCTGCCTTCTCCTCTAACGTGGAGCAGTATCCAGTTCTATACTCTCCTTTTCTCTCTCTCTCTCCCTCTCTCTCTCCCACCATGTCGTTCTATCTCGATCTACCGCGTGCCCACCCTCTCTATCTGCCGATATTATTGTCGAACGCCGCTTTTCCCGGGGATTTAGGAAACCTATGAAGTAAATAGGAGTCTTGGCCGCTCTGCCGTAAAATTGTATGTGAAATTGTGCAATGTGTCTTGCGAATTGAATTGCTAGTAACGACATTGATTTTATTGCTTGTTTCGCCGTTGGCCCGCGGGGAAACTCGCTTATACGGTATACGCCCATTACCGTAGAACCGGAAATCTTGGCTTGATCCCTTAAGGGTCGGTGTACCGCCGTGACGTTTCTCATAGTGGGTGTACAGTTTAAGTAAAAAACTACGCCCCCCCCCCCCCCTCGGTCTTTGTATAAAAATGAAATTTTCTGAACACACTGTACCGCAATTGAAAAACATCCGAAAACTACCCTTAAACTATCCCTTTCCGTATATCCCACGCGAGAATCCGAAATGTTACTTTGCTACAGTCCAGGATGAAATCGACGGTCGTAAATCGATTTTCATAAACGGATAATGGAACTGAAGGGACTGTACCAATATCCAGAGTTTCGGTTGACAGGTACGAGCGAGGTTGAGTCGGCGGAGGGGTAACTGAAAAAGGGTTGGAAAATGTCGGAAAGCCCAGAAAGTCCCGTCCATAATTTGTTTTCAATGATTTACCGGGGCTAATTGCAGAATGCAGCGAGCGGTAATATCGCTTTGCAGGTTACGTCGGGAAGCTATACTTTAGTTCGCAATTTAAACTTTACTTCCTCTGGAATTGATTAGCTTTTAGTAATTAAGCAAGCAACGCCTTGGGTACCCCCCTCTCTCTCCCCCCTCTCCCTCTCTCTCTTTCACACACACACACACACCTTCTCCATGCAGTCTCTCACTCTTATACTCTAGCAGAGCTACTCTCCTCCCTCCCGCCCGCCCTCTCTCTCTCTCTCTGTCTCTCTCTCTCTACTCACTGGCCCGGGGTCTCTTTACACAGGACATCTCTCTATATCTATCGCTCTCTCCCTCTCTCTCTATGAGCTGGAAGGGCGGTTTTAATCAACGCCCCGCGCGTTGGCTTAGCAGCGTATTTTTTGACGCGAGAACCTAAACCTCAAACCAGAACCTTGTATTCCGTTGGATCGCAGTGCGAAGCAATTTCAGCATGGAATGCGTTTCCCTCGATAGCTCGTACGGGTGCTTGCCCAGGCGGGACAGGCCCAACCAATTTCAACTTCCATTATACACCCTTACCCGATGCGAGCGGAGTATTTCCGAAGCGGGTCACCGTGCCGCCTTTCCGACCCTCGTAGAGCGTTCAAGCTAACATCAGCGAGTGGTAACAACCTATATCGAGAAGTGGTTGTTACTACGGGCGAGCTTGAAAGCACAGAATATTACATTCGACCTTGCTGTATAGAAATGATATTCATATACGAAAATCGCAAGCAGAAAAGTTTTGTCGAACGGGAAGAGCATCTAGGGCGAAAGGAGTTGAGTTCATCGGTAGCGATGGATAGGGATTTACGCGGTACATGAGATTTTGGAAATGCGCGTACCGGGCCACGCGCCCCAACCCCCGACGAATTTAAAAACGCAATTTACGGACAATAGAATGGCGGTCGAGTCCGGTAACCCTGTGTGGAGAGTAGAAGGCTATAGCCGTTCTCGGATAGCCTCGGCTTCGCCGTAAAATGTTGTTTTTTAATTTAGGAGACGCCGTGGGGTTAATATACGGCTTTAATTTCGGGATTTCATTTAGGGGTTGCCGTTCTCGTCGAGAGGGACCAGACGGAACAGACCGTGAAAGAGTGGGCTGCTGCCTCTACCTCTCGCGAGGAACCGAGTTAAGGCTCCTCGAAACGAGGGAATGCCTCCTCCTGCCTATGTGCCGACGGTGGTGGGTACTACTCGTGGTTAGGGGGATTCGTTGCTGGGGAGGAATGAAACGGATTCGGTAGGGGGGCAGAGGGGCGTACCACTTCCGGCCGCGAAGATTGACTTCCGACTTGCCTTGACGGCGGTCGGACTCATTAGCTGGCAGACGAAGAAAACCTATCCAACTGTACACGCTCGATATTCACCTTCTATTTATCGGCTCCGTGATTATATACACGATATAGTCTGTTTCTGTACACTCCCACGGATGATGGTTGACTTAGTTATTTCGAGAAAAAAAATTTCGTAAATAAAAGTAATCGTCAGGATTAATAAAACTGACATCCGATATGCCTTCTACGCCCCTTGTATGTCGAAACCCAATTTTTCCAAACTGTCGTAGAAACTATGGGTGCGTAGTGGCGTAATGGCACGAGCCGATCGGATAATATATTGCGAATAATGACTCGCGAATTGCACTCTGACCTAGGGGTTAATTAGTTTCTCGCGAGAAAGCAATAGAAACGCAGCATGATTGGCGGTAGGCAAAGCGCAGGCTTTCAGTAGACATGCCCGGATAAACTTCCCGAGTCCCGAACGCGCTTTATAACATCATTACCATAACCTTCGAGTATCGCCGTGAGCCTGGAAGTGAAGTTTAAGAGAAGGTAACAGGGGTTGGTGTGTCCTGAGGCGCACGAGAGAGAGAGAGAGAGAGAAGAAACATAAGTGAAAGAACCAGTCTGCGCAATTAACGCTTAATGATAAATTAAAATGCGTTAATAACGCCTCGACCTTGAGTCATTAGAATCGCAACGTGTATACCGTCAGCCGCCATATTTTACTTCCACACTTCCTTCCTATACCTTACTTTTCATTCCTTCAAGCAATTACAGCGGTCATCGCTTGCACCGCAGCAATTACGGCTCGTCCTAATTATCCCGGCTACGTGTCTTTACGTAAAAGAGACTCGTCGTACCTCTCGAGACACTCTCCAGAAGATCCGATAGTTGCTTCTCTACGGTATAGAAGATAGAGCTCTCTCTCTCTCTTTCTCTCGCTCTCACATGCATGCACACTTTCTCTCTCTCTCTCTCTCTCTCTCTCTCTCTTTGTATACGTACTTCATATCAACCCCGCGCAACATTGAATAAGACGAAAACAAGAAACTCATAACGGCGCCCGATCAATTAACGCCGTCGATAAAATGAAAAAAAAATGCAAAGTCAATTAGAGAGTTTACGTAGTTAACCAACGTACACGTACAGGTACAGGCAGCATAGTTATTAGTTATCTGGATATAGACAGCCATTTCGCATCAGATATCACGAGACAGAGTGAATGCTGTATCAATAAAGTGAAATTGGTATTTCCAATTAGTATTAATGAATCACTCACCGGCATGGAACACGATTCTCTGATCCTCGAGTCGATCTCCGCCCTTATTACGGGTTTGAACGAGTCGCATAAACACGATGAGCTTCCACGAATCTGCATCCAATTTTTCAACAGTCTTCAACGTATCAACACACTCATCACTGGTATAAAGACGTTGGTAAAACTTCGATGTCACGTTATTTCGATAAAGAAGATACGTACGGTGAAGTCAGTGAATGTAAAACTGACAGGGGCGATAGAATCAAACAATTTAAAGATGCACTCGCGAACGTTACGAAAAGCTCCTTTGAAAAGCCTCGATATCCCCTTGGCGTTAGGCTCTGAGGAGAATTACTATAATTTAATCAGTAACACCGCACACGTCACCGATGCCCGATGAAACATTACATTATTCCCGGTGAGCGTAAACGCGTGACTCGGACGATCTTGTGCGGTATAAACGACCGAGCGCGCCGGCAGTCCAACTCGGAATGAATCGCGCCAAGTAGAGTCGCGTCGCTCTGCGAAATGACGTAATACATCGAGGCGTCTGCGCCCTAGACGTCTCGACGCGTGTCTCTACAACTCGCTCACGTACACACTCCGGACTCCAGCCTGCTCCAGGCACACTGCCATCCTGCATCGTACTCTCTCCCGTCCACAGCCCTTGGAATATAAAACTTACTCTCTCGCTCGGCCTAGGGCTGACTCCGCTTGGTCTTCCTTCTTAGGGGATGAGAAATAAGATAGAAAAACCTCCTAGAGATTGGGGATAGTCGTGACAGCGATATGGGATGCGATCAGTATAGCGACTGGAATAGGCCACTGAAACAGGAGGAGACGTCAAAGATGTACTAATACTGATCTTTGTAAGTTCTTAACCTCAAACGTATGTAAATTCGTAATAAAAGAAAGGGCAAACTAGAACTTTATTTTTATTATATAGATAACTCATTGACCGTAGAATCTGATGAATCTTGTCGACGGTTAAAAGAGTATTAATCATAAAATTCATTAGCACGCTCAGCACGTGATTAGGTCTAGTTGTGTAGATATCGATAAACCAGGGCGTTGATACGTCATGCATGTATACGTTGACATATTATAGTATATCTAGGTATATCGAATGACCGTGCTGCGGTAGGTGGTAAAGTTCTCGCGAGGTGCGATTCCCGTGGTTAGATTGATTTTTTAATAAACACACAGCTACGCAAGGGAACCCTTAAGCCCTGTCCAAATACCCGGCTAACGGCGTATAGCAAAGCCGTTACAGGACGTTAGTAGAGTCGAGCGGGCGGCGTTACATGAAAATCGGATAACGGTGGCTCTTCTTTATTATAGGAAAGGGGCCGATAAACTCTAAATCTTTTTTTTTAACACTAATTCCTTATCCATCGATAACCTTTTCCCTTACCCTCCTTAGCAGGCAAGATCTCATAACCGATATAGATACAATACAGATACGTAATACGCGTTGCAAGAGAAAAAAATAAAATTTCCACCAAAATCGTCACGTTGAAAATACCAATATGTCCATCGCTAATGTACAATTAGCTAAAACCTCGAGACGAGTAGGTAACCCACCTCATTTGCCGTCAGAACTACCCCCATAAAACACCCAGTGTAAGATTTAGATTGTTCCACAGCCGACAATCTCTAAGAAAGCACTTTCATTCCTTAAACGTAGCGAGGGTTGCGACTCCACGAGAAGTTCGCACAAAAATGGTAGATTTGACAGATTATTAAAAAATACCTATAAATCGATTCAATTATTATTTAACGAGTGATTTCATGATTATTAAAAAATTTAACAAACATTTAAGAATTAACTCTAAATTGTTCATACAACTTGGTACTCGAGGGGGGCTCGAGTAATCGCTACAATATGGTGTGAGGTTTAATTATTTTAATGTGCTGCATCCCCCACCCTTGACCAAAAGACGCTTCGACGTCCCTTCCAGAGCAGCTTGAGAGGTTTTAAGTAAACCGCGCGACGCACAGTAATGTGTACACACACACACACACACACACACACATATATATACACATATATCATACACGGTGTAGGATACGTATGTATGTTTTACAAGAAGAACAGCCTATAGCACTCGCCCTGAGAAGGCTCGTGTTATTAGTATGTTAATTGGTAGCTCGGCGCTGCCATGTCGCGTTTCGTATACCTTCCGAGTTGGGTGTGTTTATATGTTAAGATGTTTAATCGCTTCTATAATTAAACTGTCCCTCAAAGGGTTAATTGTCCCATAATCCTATGAATATGTTAACGAGAAGCTCGGATTTGGATGCGACGCAGGGGGTAAGAATAAGATATAATATAAAAGAGGTAATACTGAGACATTGGATGAGAATAGATTTTCTTTTTAATTCAAGGAAATATATTATTTCTCTGCATATAAGATACTAGTGGGATTATGAAAATTCAAATCCAAAGGAACTCCTCATAGTGTACCATATGGTAATGGGACAGTGCAGAGACACAGTAGGCATTTACTTGAGCAGAGCAAGACCAATGGAAAATGAGAATATAAGCAATAGTCCGTTAAATCCAGTATAACAAGGAGCAACAGGAACGTCTAAGGATTTACGTTAACATCCTCTATAAATTCAATCTAGTTAATCCAGAAGATTGATAACCGTAGGATAGTTGCAAGTTCTCCTCTTGTGGATGATGGTATACACGTATATAATATATATATATATATATATATATATATATGTTTCCTCATTTCTTTCAACCCTTCAAAATCCACGAGGGAATCCTAAAAGGCACCGGACTCCACCTAGTTAATTGGTAATCCCAGGAACTAATTACTAAATCAAATCTATTCTTCGTTTGCTAGATCCAACACGCGTTACTAGGATCGTCATTAATTTCTGAGATAGTCAATGAAGTGCGTAGGTAGGTAAGAGCAGCGTCAGCATCCATAGTCTGTCGGCTTACAAGAGAGAGCCACGTCACAGCGTCCTGACGTCGGGACGCCATTGTCGCTCGGTTATAATTAACCCTTTGAAGCATGGTGGTAACCCACGTTACCGCCTCGACTTCTTTAAAATTTGGCCATTTAATTTCTAGTTAACGAATTTAGGTCAGTCTTTGTGCATAAATATTTATTGTAAAAATTTTATGAATAAGCGAATATGAAAAAACAGTGCTTTTTCCGGAGAAATTCATTTTTGACAAAGTTTTTCTTTTAGATTATTTCTTGAAATTTCACACAAAAGGATTTTTGGGGTCGCCGATTACGAAATTGCAGTCAGATAGCCAAAATTCAAGATGGCGAACCAAAATACAAAAATTTCTGGATCTCGATAAAATTTGGTACTCGAGGATTTTTCGGATCGCTGATTACAAATCTGAACTAAAAAGGATTAAGGAAATAGACTTTGAATCCAGGACGAAAAGTAGTCGTGAGCGAGAGAGAGAGAGGCAACAGCAGCAGCAGAGTAAAAAGGTGGATGGAGAAGGAGAGTGTAGTCCTTATAAGAAAGGGACGGTAAAGAAGGTACCTTACCTACAGCTACTGTTAAGGTAAGGCTGGCTAAGATTGGTAAAGCCAAGGGAAATGGTATAGGTGCCAACGGAAGGACTAAGGGATGCGATGGGAGGGTTTCCGAGTGGCGAGGTGGCAGGGAGGTAACAGACTGTGAAGGAGAAGGGGGTCCTCGATGGAAATTAATTCATTACTCTAATGCGTTGAGTGAGAGAATGGGCTGAGTGCTGAAGTGTCGAGTGCCAAGCATTTCGCCAAAGATGGATGTTTCGTTTTCATTTCGAAAATTAACACTCTCCATTATGGCCGCCGACGAATTTTTTTTTTTTTCATGCACACCAGCCACCCTCTCTGACTCTCCTCGCAAACGTGCACGCGCTTATCACTTATACAGGGAAACACTTACAAGTGCACTAATATACATAGGCAAACGTACACATTAACATCCCATACTCTTATCCTAGTTGGAAACCCCTGAAACGTCGACTCCCTCGAGCTGCCATTGCTGTCACTCGTTAATGCTCACCCCCAATGAAACTGCCCTAGAACGTTTTCCTGTCTTTCCCTGCTACAGTCACTATTTTATACTCTTTCTCTTATTGCTGCCGCACACTCTCCATGTGTCCATCCCTTTGGAGACTCTATATTTAATTTTCTTAATTGCTATTGCGTAATCGTAATTAGTATATTTGATTATATTATTGTTGGGTGTATATGCGTTGTTGTCTTTTAGAGAATTAAAATCATAACTGGAGCAAACTCAAATAACGGAGGCGAAGTAGCCCTTAGAGGTACCTAGGGCATAACTCAAAGCTGAACGTCAAATCCATAGGGGTAATATCGGTAGCTAGTAGCTGAATGACCGTAGGGGTAGGTAGTAGGACGTCAGTGAGCGACCATCGAGTAGCCGTCACAGACCATGTAATTAGATTTAACCCACCCTCGGACCGTCGGCGAGAGCCGAAAGCCCCGGTCCTGACCGGTGCGAACCACTCCGTAACTAGTCCCGTTCTATTCCACTATTATCGTCCCACCACCCTCTACTACCCTCCTTCTCGCTACCATTGTAGTTTAGGGTTAGGCATCAGTTACAGACACCGCGTTCGGACACGTGAACGGATTGACTTGCGAGTGCCTAATCCTATACAATGTTTGATCATAAGAAAATAATGCTCAGACTTATTTATCGTACAGCCTATAGAAAGCGGTTTCTCGTTAAATTTTCAAAAATCTTATCAGACGACGTTTTAGATACTAAACGAAGCATCGATGATCATATTAAATGATTATAATATATTAAAAGAGACACCCTGTAGCTCCTGGAGGCCGTCATCGCTTCTGCGTGGCGGCAGCGCCTTCTTCGCGGCCCCAATGTAATTTTCTGAATGACTGCGTAATTAAAACTCTAATTTCCTGCACTTAATTGACCGGAGTCTTGGCTCCCCGTACCTTTCCTCGCCCAGGTGATCTCCTTCTCTCTCTCTCTCTCTCTCTCTCTCTCTCTCTCTCTCTCTCTCTCTCTCTCTCTCTCTCTCTCTCTCTCT